>JAQZBX010100029.1:0-11414 GCA_029593785.1 Cabassous unicinctus
TTGATTTTCATGTTTGCCAGTTAATTTTACTTTTCAACTTTACGGAAATTTCTAAACTTTCCTTTTCTTGAGCTTATTAAAGAATTAGAGGCATTGTTATAAGTTTTTATGAACATGTGGAATTGTATGTTTTAATCCTCTGTAATTTAAATTGATACCATTATGTAATAAATCCTTAGCAATTAAAAATTTTCAATGTAGTTGTGTTGGCAAGATTATTATTTAAATGATAGGAAATATATCATGAATCAGGGGTGCTTTAGGTGAAGCCCTTTCTGGGCCAACGTTCCTGGAGTATACTTTGGAATTTCACAGTATATGTTTAGTAAATACAATACAGCAGCCATACTGAACCCATATTGTAGTTATAGTAAAGTTGTGTTCCAAGAAAAAGCAACTGGACACTTCCCCATATGGATTAGGTGATAAAACAATTCTATTTTGTTGCTGTGCATGAGTCTTCTTATGCAGACATATTTTAACCTCCAAAGAGGAAATATATTTTCATAGATGTGTAAATTGTGCCAACTTATTTATCAAGCCTATGATGTGATATATTACAAGTTAGCTGCAGAGAGACATGATGGGGCATTTCAGTCATCTCTGAGTTTGTGTTATAGAGTATAATTCTTTGCACGGTGTAGATGTTCATGAAAAGTTTATTAAATGAGTGATAATAAGGAGCATGATTTTTATTTATATGCATTAAAGAAATACAACAATTAAATGGCTTGATAACATTTTCTTAGCAGGACCTTTATGAGGATAGAATTAGGTAGGAAGAAATCAATGGGAGGAATACAGCATGGAGACTCTTCCTTTTTTTTTTTTTCCTTTTTAAAGAGAAGTTGTAGTTTTATAGAAAAATCATGCAGAAAGTACAGAGTTCCCATATAACCCCTGTGGTGGCTTGGAGCTATGTATCCCAGAAAAACATGTTCTCACTCCATTCCTGTGGGTATAAACCCATTGTAAATATGACTTTTGGATGAGGTTGCTTCAGTTAATGTGTGGCCAAACTGAATCAAAATGGATTTTAATCCTATTACTGAAGGCCTTATAGGGAAGGTCACAGAGCAAGAAAGCCACAGGAAGAAGCCAGAAGTCAAGAGATTCCAAAGAAGCCAGGAGAGGCTGCCATATGCATTGCCATGTAACAGAAAAGCCAAGGATCAAGGATTGCTGGCAGCCAGTCCCAGAACGTCACAATCTTCTAGGAGAAAGCATGGCCTAGATGATGACTTGATTTTGGACTTCTCCTAGCCTCAAAACTATGAGCCAATAAATTCCCATTATTTAAGCCGACCCATTGCATGGTATTTGTTTTAGCAGCCAGGAATCTAAAGCACTCATGACCACCCTCCTCATGCACACACACGGTTTCCCCTATTATTAACACTTTGCATTAGTGTGGCACTTTGGTTACAATTAATGAAGCAATATTATTATAATTATACCTGTAGTCCAAGGTTTATATTAGGGTTCACTATTTGAGCTGTGCAGTTCTACAGCTTTTGAAAAATTATTCTAACATAATATACAACCTAAAACTTCCGATTTTAACTGCTTTCAAATATGCAATTCAGTGGTATTACTTACATTCACAATGTTTTGCTACCATCACCACAATCCATTACCAAAACTTTTCTAACACTTCAAACTAAACATTTTACCAATTAAGCATTAACTCCCTTTTCTCTATCGCCACCTAAGCTCCTAGAATTTCTATTCTAATTTCTGACTCTGAATTTGCATATTCTAATTATTTTATATAAGTGAAATTATACAATAATTGTCTTTTTGTATCTGGCTTATTTCACTCAAACTGCTCTCTTCCAGGTTCATCCATGTTGTAGCATGTATCAGAACTTACTTCCTTTTTACAGCCGAAAAATATTCCATTTTATGTATATACCACATTATGTTTATCCATTCATCTGTTGATGGACACTTGGGTTGTGTCCATCTTTTTGCAACTGTGAATACTGCTGCTAATAATAACAGGTTGAAAATATCTGTTGAAGTCCCGGCTTTCAACACTTTTTGTTTATATACCTAGATGTGAAATTGCAAGGTTATAAGGTAATTCTATATTTAACTTTCTGAGGAACTGCCAAACTATTCTCAACTGTGACTGCACCAATTTTTCCACATCCTTTCCAGTACTTGTTATTTTCTGTTTACTTTTTTTTTTTTTAATAGGAGTCATTCTAGTGGGTGTGAAATGGCATCTCATTGTGACTTTGGTTTGCATTTCCCTAATGGCTAATGATATTGAGCAACTTTTCACGTGCTTATTGGACATTTATGTATCTTCTTTTGTCTATTTATGTCTTTGGCTTTTAATTTGGTTGGTTATCTTTTGGTTGTTGAATTGTAGGATTTCTTTATATATTCTAGATAGTAAAACACTTTTTATGTGGTTTCAAAATATTTTCTTCCATTAAATAAGTTGTCTTTCTCTTTCATGACAAAGTCCTTTGATGCACAAAAGTTTTTAATTTTGATGAGGTCCCATTTATCTATTTTTTCCTTTAGTTGCTTATGTTTTGGGTATAAAGTCTAAGAAACTACTGCTTAACACAAGGTCCTAAAGATTCTTCCCTATATTTCCTTCTAAGAATTTTATAGTTTTGGTTCTTATATTTGGGTGCTTGATCCATTTTAAGATAATTTTGGTATTTGGGATGAGATAGGGTTCTGCCTTCATTCTTTTGAATATAGACATCCAGTTTTCCCAGCACCATTTGTTGAAAAGCCTATACTTTCCAAATTGAGTGGACTTGGTACCCTTGTAAAAACTCAATTGGCTATAGATGTGTTTATTTCTGAACTCCCAATTTCATTCCACTGGTCTATATGTCTGTCCTTGTGCCACTATGCTGTTTTGATTGCCGTAGCTTTGTAATAAGGTTTAAAATTGGGGAGTGTGAAGCCTCCAACTTCATTCTAGTTTTTCAAGATGATTTTGACTATTTGGGGCCTCATACCCCTTCTACATAAGTTTGATGATTGTTGTGGTTTTTTTTCATATCTGTAAGGAACACTGTTGGAATTTTGATTGGGATTGCATTGAATCTGTAAATGTTTTGGGTAGAACTGACATATTAACAATATTTAGTTTTCCAATTCATAAACACAGAATATACTTCCATTTATTTAGGTCTTCTTTGATTTCTTTCAGCAATGTTTTGTAGTTTTCCATGTACAAATCCTTTACCACCTTGGTTAAATTTATTCCTAGATATTTGACCCATTTAGTTGCTTTTGTAAATGGAATTTTTTCCTTGATTTCTTTTTCATGTGCAGAAACCCTTGGAATAAGATGAATATTAGATGAAGAGGATCTAGAATAGAGAGGCTATCCAAAAATGAATATATGACAAAGAGGAAACTGTAAATGAATTGACTATAAATCCAAAGGGAAATATTTAAATAATATGATGGTTGATTTCATATGTCAACTTGACTAGTTTATGGTGTCCAGTTATTTGGTCATGCAAGCACTGGCTTGATTGTTATCATGAGGGTATTTCATAGATGGACTTCTATGTATAATCAGTCAATGGCATCTACAATTGATTGCATCTACAGTCAGCAAAGAGATTCCCCATAACAATGAGAGGAATCTCTTCTAATCAGTTGGGGTCTTAAAATGCAGAAATGAGGATTTCAGAATACAGAAAGAAAAAATTCTGCCTCTACTTCAGTCAGCCAGCTTATCCTGGGGAATTCAATTTCATCTTTATCGGAGTTTCCAGCTAGTGGCCTGCCTTCAAAATTCAGACTCAACAGTCCCCACAGTCATGTGAGCCAATCCCTGTCAGTTCTGTTTCTCTGGAGAACCCAGACTAGTACAAATGTTATCTGAATTGAACATAAGTGGAACTGCTGAACAGTATTGATTAGCCACTCTAATTATAACTCTGAGGAATATGGAATTTTCCCTATTAACAAAACCCTAAACTATTTTAATGCAGAGGCTGTATCTTTCCATTATCCCTTATTATGCATGACTCATAATAGTGTTCACTGATTGTTCAATAAATGCATGAATAACAATTTTTTTTAAAAATGTCAGAAAATATATCTAATGACAAGAATGGAACCCAGAAAAATTATGTTTTAATGTCTGAAAAGATTCTTGGAAAAGTAGAAAGTATCATTAATAAAGGCACAAGTCTTCTTTCTCTGTCAACGCTGTTAAAAATAACATTATTCATATGCTTGAATATGTGCAGTGTCCGGTACCCAGTGACGGTGGAGTTATTCTTTCTTATTCATTCTTGACACATGCCTTATACTTGTGGAGTTAAGAGGGAAAAATCAGCAGCATTCCATTTTACCTAGCTGCAGAATATAATTGTCTTAAGGAAACTCTGAATGTTGCTCTGTTCCCGTGTTTTGAAGAGCACCCATACCTGAACAAGGAAAATAAACACTCTTCTGAAGTCCTTACACAATCTTTAGCTGATTAGTCAGCTTGTATTTGGAGGAAACTGTGCAGGAAAATCATTTTGCATCTGAATATGGATTTTTATGAAACTACATACCTTTTGTAAATAAACCTAAAGAGATGCTACACCTGTGTTCTCAGAATGTTGTGATGGCAGTTCTTCTTTTGATTTAAATGTCTTATTATAAGCTTGGTTTGAGACAAATAGTTACCTTGGCATCGTTTCACATGTTCACAGAGCACAAACACTCCAAGGAAGTATTCAGCAAATGTTGAAAATGATAATGACAGGAAAGAAGCATCACAAAATTTCAGGGGCAGGGTAGAGACTTACTAATGGGAAAAGATGTTCCCTAATAAGAATGAAATTGCAGCTTGAGGTGCTTTAAGCAAGATTGGAAGGGGAAAAAGTAGTTTTATTTTGGGGAAAATGTTCAAGTTCAGAGTTACCTAGGTTTAATACCAACCACATACTAACTATCTTTGTGACCTCACTAAGTATAATTTATGTCTCTTTCTAACCTTTTGCTTCTTATCACTAGTATGGATATAATAGGAGTGAATAGCTTATTTTATATTAATGTAAACAAAATAATGCAAGATTAAGCGACTGACTCACTGTGGTCATCCAGTTAATTGTATATATCTATCCTTCATAGGACTTTCATGATGATTATCTGATATTCCTATGCAAAGGGCCTAAACCAAGCCTGGCACATTATTCCAGAGGGATTTCCCATTGATCTCTTGCTCACATCTCACTGAATGTTCCATGGTACCAAGATGATATCATTTATTTACAAGCACAAGGCATTTCATTAGTGATTTCTGAATTGTCCTTCATTTTAATTTGAAACTTTTCACCTTTGCTGACCTTATTAGTGTTTGTATGTTATGGATTGATTACTACATGCTTGATAGAGTTACAGGATAGCAGCTATACTTTCTCTGTGAATATTTACAAATGCTTTGCAACTTAGTGTTGTTTTGTCTAAATGAAACAAAAAACCCTACAAATTATATATAATGTTATTTCCATTTTTAACAATTATTTTCTTAAGTTGTGGAACTCTGCATACTTTTTCCTTCCTTTTAAAAATATTCTATATTTCCTAATTTGTTTCCATTAGGGCAAGAGTAAAGTATTAGAAATATTTATCTGAGATAAAAGAGAATATTTTACATTAAGATGTTCTAAGGATTAGCACACCCAGTCCAAGGGATTTATAATGCAAAGAATTATACCTTCATATTGGACTTCTAGCCTCCAAACTGTGAGACAATAAATGTCTGGTGTTTAAGCCAATTCACTGTATGATATTTGTCATAGCAGCCTGGAAAACTAAGACACATTGTGGTATCAAGAAGCAGAGTGCTGCTATTACTAATACCTGAAAATGTGAAAATGGCTTTGGAATTAGATAATGAGCTGGGGCTACAAAAATTTTACAGTGCTTTATAGAAAAAGCCTAGATTGTATTGAAGAAACTGTTGGTAGAGATATGGACATTACAGGCAATTTCTGGTGAGTGCACAGAAAACGTGAGGAGAACTGTAGAGAGAGCCTTTTTGTCATCTTAGAAAATACATCTATCATCATGAACAGAATATTGGTAGAAATATGGGTCTTAAAGTTGCTTCTGGAGACATCTGAAAAAGAAATGCTGAATGTGTTGTTGGAAACTGGAGGAAAGGTGATCCTTGTTATGAAGTACAGAGAACTTGGCCGAGTTCTGCCCTAATGTTGGATTGTAAGTGAAACTTGTTATGTGATGAACCTGGATATTTAGCTGAGGAGATTTCCAAGCAAAATGTCAAAAGCAAAGCTTGGTTTCTCCTTGCTACTTACGGCAAAATGTGAGAAGAAAGAGATAAACCGAGCACCTAGTTGTTGAGAACAAAGGGGCCAGCAATTGATGCTTTGGAAAATTCTCAGCTCTCCCAGATCGCATGCTCGGGGACTAGGGACAGAAGCAGCTGTATCAGAGCCTCCCTGATCTCCCAGGAGGTGAGTTCCTAGAGAACAGGGCTCTGTGCAAGGGTAGGTGGAGCACCGCTTTGCTAAGGAAATTAGGCATATAACACATGGATGTAATAAACTATCTCAGAGTAAGTCAGGAAAAGAAATGCAATTACCCAGGATGTATCTGTGGAATATCCTTTGGTCTGAGGCTTGGCTCCTTTGAATTGCACAGAAAACCAACAAGATTTCTGAGAATTTTGTATGAGCAGAAACCTGCCAACCTGGACTGAAAGGGAAAGAGATAAGACAAAATGAAGGGAGAATGACTTCAAGGGCAGAACCCTGAAAACAGATTAAGGCCAATGAGATCTCAGGCCAAGAGAGAGGGGTTTTGCCTTGGCCTTTGGAAAGGGCAAAGTTTCTGTCCCTCCTAGGGGGTGGGCCTTCTGCACTGTCATTTGTGGAGAGTGTGACCCCACTGTCTAGAGAGGGCAGGACTTATGCCTCAGCATTTTGGGAGAGCTTGGTACTGCCCTGATGTTTAGAAGGGTGGGGACTAAGGCCCAGTAGTCTCTGAGGACAGAGGATTGAGTCACAGATGACGCTCAGATCCTTGAATCTAATGGAGTTTGTTCTGCTGGGTTTCAGACATGCTTGGACTTGTGACCCTTGTCTTCCTTTGGATTATTTCCTTCTGGGATAGGAATGTCTATCCAATGCCTGCCCCATCATTTGTATTTTGGAAGCAGTTTGTTTTCTATGTTTCACAAGTTCACAAACAGAGAGGAATTTTGCCCCAGGGTAGACCACACCCATATCTGATTTTGATGAGATTTTGGATTTAGAGTTGTTACTGCAATGGTTTAAGGCATTTGGGATGATGGGATGAGGTGAATGTATTTTGCATGTAGGAAGAACATGTCTTTTTGGGATCCAAAGGGCAGATGGTCATAGATTGACTCATACCCACTACAGAGACATTTTTATGTCCTTAACCCCTGAGCTGTAGGTATGAATTCATTTGTGAACAGGATTTTTGAAGATCTTGTTTAGATGAGGCCAGATTAATTCTGGCTGGACCTTAATCCACATTATTGGAGGGTTTATAAGCAGAGGAAATTCAGACAGTCCATCAGTTAGGAGAAGCCAGAGAAGGAGAGAAAGAGATTGCTATGTGACAAGAGGATATCCAGAAACCCATCACCAGAAGGCTACAGACTTTGGAGGAAGCATGGCTGGGGACACTGTTATTTTGGACTTATAACCTCTAAAACTGTGAGACAAATTCCTGCAGTTTAAGCCAACCTATCATGTGGCATTTGTCATAGCAGCCCTGCAAACTAAGACAAACAGTAACCAAATATGCCAATAATTACATTACCTAATGTGTGGAATTAAATAAATTTAATAAAAATAGCTTATTAAATATTTATTTATTTATTTAAATATTTATTAAACTAGTTTATTATGGAAGTACATAATGCTAGAGAGAGCAACTGGAGTTAAATAATTTTAATAAACTTGTCACACAAAGCACTGCATGATTTGACCCATTTGTCTTTTTACCCTCATCTCATTAAATGCTGCTCATATCTGAATGCCTTACAGTGAAAATGGCATTAATTCACTTACCCTAATGCACAATTATCATTCTTATTTCAGGGCATTTATCTGTCCTTCCTACCATCTACCTGTCCTCCTTATCCTTAGAACAGTCTCAATTAATGTATCATTACTACTCAGAATTTCTATTGAAAAATATTTTCCTACCCCTCAAATGAACTTAGATCCCCCTATTAAAAGCTTTCATAAACCACATTGGCCTCTGATTTTTAAAGCTTGTACATTTATGACCATAATGATTGATTAAACTCTCTTCTCCCCAGCAGTCTTAAGTTCCATTAGATAGGCCTATTATTTTTCACTTCCTTGTTTCTCTCACTGGTATACCCCCACAGAGTATGGCATGCTGAAAGGGTATCATAACAATTCTGATTATGTGAATGAAGATAAAAGGATAGTAAAACAACCAAAACATCAAGTTAGTATGAGAATTAGGAAGGCTTCTCAGAAGAGATAACACTTTTGTTTCAAATGCTCAAAACAATTCTCTGGCAAGAAAAGGAAAAAAGAAACATGAGAGTTAGAGCAAGCAGCATATACAAAAGCATGTAAATGAAAAAAAAAATACTAGTATTGTCAAAGTATAGTGTAAAATGGAAAAGTGGACTCAGTATGGACATGGCTTACTTATAGTTTTTACAGACATTCCATGAAAGTTTGGAATAATCACAATGTATTTTCCAGTGTTTTCTGTAACATCTATATGAGTTCATTGGATGAAATCTGTCAATTTTGCTTTTAAAATTTTTCATAAAGGTAACATTTTCTTTGATCATTCAGTTGCTGAGGAAAGTAGGTTAAAAATCACTCAATCTAATGGCATTTTTTTTTCATTTTCTTCTTGTATTTCAGTCATTTTTGCTTTACATATTTGAAGATACATATTAGATATACTAATAAATCAGTCTTAACCTTCCTAAAAAAATCAGTCTTAGAAAATGTCAATCTTTATCAGTATACAATGATTATCTTTGTGTCTAAAAATACTTTTTTTCCTTCACATTTATTTGATCAGATATGAATACCAGGACATTAGCTATTTTATTACTTTATGTTTGACCTTTAACCTATGTGATGGTTAGGCTGATGTGTCAACTCGGCCAGGTAATTGTGTCCAGGTGTTAGGTCCAGGAAACACTGGGCTAATTGTAATACAAGAGCATTTATGGACTTCGACCACCAGTGAGTTTACTGTATGGACGGCTGAATACATCTGCATCAATCAGGGAGATTGCATCGGCAATGGGTGACACTTTTATCCAATCAGTTGAAGCCTTAAAAGGGGAAGTGATTTCAACATTCAGAGAGAATTTCCCAGCTCGTCTTTGGACAGCCAACTTCTCCCAGAAACTCATCAAGGACCTTTCATTGGACTTTCATCGGAGCCCCTGGCTTGCAGCCTGCCTGCGGAACCTGGACTTGTGCATCCCCACGGTTGCGTGAGAGACTCTTATAAAACCTCATATTATTGACAGATATCTCCTGTTGATTCTGCTTCCCGAGAGAACCCTAATACAACCTATATTTGAAATTTACAGCTTATAAGCACCAAATAGAAGAATTTTGTTGTGGTGGCAGTTAATTCAGTTTGACATTCTTTGTGTATTTACTGGCAAGTTTATTTCAATCACATTTATTTTGATTACGGTACTATATGGACTTATTTCTACAGCTTTACTTTTACTAACTGTTTTTTGATTGACTTTGAATTCTTTTTTCTTTTCACATTCTTCCCATTATTATTTTGTTAGTTATGTATTCTTTTTTATTTTTAGTGGATTATTTGAAAATCTTAACATGGATTTAAAAATATGTATAAAGTAAATTAATATCTTTAATTTGTCTCAAATATTATGAGGGTTTAAAATGATTTAACTATTATAGTTCTCCTCCAGAGATATGTATTTTCACTATTTAGTTAAAGTTTAGTCAATATTTATTTATATTTACTCACGTGATTGCCATTTTTCTTACTTAATATTCTTGTTGCCTCTTTGGCTATAATTTTGGAATCATTGTTCCTCTTCATGAAATATAATTTTAAATATCTGTTAACGGTAGCCTAATTCTAAGATGTCACTCAATGACCCTCTTCCTTTTATAGCCCCATTCTCTTTGATGTGGATAAAGCCTGTGAGTGTGATGAGATATCCCTCCCGTGCTTACATTATGGTATATGACACTGGAGACTTTAAGAAAGGGGGATCATACAGATGGGCCTTACATCATGATTCAAGATCTTTAAATGCTGAACGTTTTCTTTAGCTGGTTGCAAAAGGGAAGCCAGAGAGATTAAAAATGTGAGAGGGATTTGTCATGAAGGAAGTTTTCCATTGGTGGCTTTGAGGTGGAGGAGGCCACAGAGCAAGGGCATGCTAGCAGCTTCAAGAAGCTGAGAGCAGTTCCCAGGCAACAGAAAGTGGGGACTTCACTGCTATTTCAGCCAGGAAATGAATTCTGCCAGTAACAGAAATGAACTTGGAAGTGGATTCTTCCACAGAGTCTATGCCTGCAAACACCTTGACGTCAACCTTATGAGAACCTAGGCAGAGAACCCAGTCAAGTTTGCATGGACTTGTGACCTACTATACTATCAGGTGTATAATAAATCAGAGTTGTTTTAAACTGCTAAATTGTGGGGATTTGTCACATATCAATAGACTGATACATACATAAAGTTCTACTAGTGTTAAATTCTCTTAGTTTTTTTCATACTTTTTCTAGATAATTATTTACTTCAATCTTTGAGGATAATATTCCATTTTTGTGTGTCTGGCTTATTTTAAGACGTCAATTTGCACTTTATTTTGTTTCCTTTATAATCTTTTTCTTAACTTCTTTAATGGTCCTTTTTTGTTTGATTGCAAAACAGTTTTCTATTCTTTCTCTCTTCTTTCTTTCCATCCCTCCCTTCCTTCCTTTCTTCCATACTTTTTCCCTCCCTCCCTTCTTTCTTTCTTTCACTTTCCTTTCTTTCTACCTTCCTTTCTCCTTCCTTCCTCCATTCCTCCCTCCCTTCCTCTCTTCTTTGCATCCTGTCTTCCTTAATAGGCATTTTTACACATTAGCTTGAGAATATCTCTGTCACAACATTGCTAAAGAAAGTAATCTGTATCATTTCTAAATCATGGTTTAATATGGGAAGAGAAATCTCCAAATTAGAATTAGTTTCATGCTCATATTCAAAGTTCTGTTCATGGTGCAGCCAAAATAAATGAAGGTCATGTCAGTGGGGATTGGTAGATATCCATAGGGCATGTCTACCTTTGCCACTGTTTTACCTCTGCAAATCTGTGCTTTTAAATTTATTTTTGGTCTCTGAGTATATTCCTTACTTTCTTGCAAGTTCAGTAAATGTCTTTATAAAGATAT
>JAQZBX010100030.1:0-11407 GCA_029593785.1 Cabassous unicinctus
AGCTATCTGTTGTTATATAGTTCTATTGTCCGTCTTCTTACACTTTAGTTTGCCCTTCCTAATCTTCATTTCTAAATTCTTCTCCAAATCACTCACCCTTGTTTTTTCCATTCAGACTGAAGCACTCCCTTTAGTATTTCTTGCAAATCTGGTCTTTTTGTAACATATTCTATCAGTTTTTGTTTGTCTGTGAAGACTTAACTCACTCTCATTTTTGAAGGACAGCTTTGCTGGATACAGAATTCTTGGCTGGCAGTTTTTCTCATTCAGTACCTTAAATACATCATACCACTTTCTTTTCACCTCCATGGCTTCTGATGAGAGGTCTGCTCTAAAGAAAAAAGAACATGCCTCTGTTGCCAAAAATATTTAACCTGAATCTGATTTTGATGAAGTATCATAAAAATACAAGACTGTGGATATTTTGCATGAAAGTGGACTTGAAATATTTGAAAAGTTAAATCTCAGAAAAACATGCAAATAATCAAAATGGCAAAAGAATTCTTCTAGTTTAAAGGGGTCTAAGGAGTCATGAAAACACAAAGTAAATAGTGACTTTTAATTCCATGCTTGATGAAAAAAATGAGACCAATGTTGAGAAATTAGGAAAGTTTAAACATGAATTTTATATGTTATGTTATTGAATAGTTAAATTTCAGGTTATAATGATATTATTTTGTGGGAAATGTCTTTGTTATTTTGTGATACATGCTGAAGTAATTAATGATAAAATACCTTGAAGTCAGCAACAATTTATACATATGCATCTATGGAGAGAGAAAAAGGTATATGTGGTAAAATGTTAACAATTGTTTAAACTTAGTAAAAATATATATAAACATTAATTGTATAATTCTTTGAACTGTTCTCTAGGTTTGAAATATTTCAAAATAAACTTTGGAGAAAAAAAAATCTTATTGAGGTTCCCTTGTATGTGATGCTTTGCTTTTCTCTTGCTGCTTTCAGAATCATCTCTTTTTCTCTGATATTTGTCAATCTGCATAGTACGTGTCTTGGGGTAGGTCTACACAGATTTATTCTGTTTGGGGTGTGTTGTCCTTTTCCTTCTTTTATTTTTAGTTAAGCCAGTAAAAAGAATTTATTTGAGAAATTGGGGAAAGAACAGAGCTTGCTGAGAAATGGGAAAGAATGATGAAAATACACACCAAGACTTGGTGCAGGCACCTCTAGGCAGAAAGAGCCTGTTGTCCTTGGATATTGATATTTATGTCCTCCATAAGGGTTGGGAAGATTTTGCTCATTATTTCCTCAAATATTCTTTCTGCCCCTTTTCCATTCTCTTCTTTTGGAACAATAATAATGCAAATGTTTGTGTGTTTTGTGTTATCATTCAATTCCCTGAGATCTCTTCCATTTTTTCCATTCTCTTCTCTTTCTGTTCTCCTGTCTTTTCCAGTTCAGGTGTTCTGTCTTTGAAATCACTAATTCTGCCTTCAAGCAATACAAATCTGATCTTGTGTGCCTTTAATGCATTTTCCTTTTTCAACAAATTAATTTTTGATACATATTAATAAACATACACTTCATCCAAAGTTTACAATTAATGGTATTTGATATAAGCACATAGCTGTGTGTTCCTCACTTCAATCATTATTAGAGCTTTTTCATTATTTCAACAATAATAATAAAAAGCAAACAAACAAGAAAATTCCTCACCTTTCAATCTCTCTATGCTTCCCCCACTCTACATAGTTGCTGTTTCTGGCTATTCTATCCAACTGTATAATCAATGGCTTTTAGTATAATCACAATGTTGTACATTCATCATGACAAAAATTTTAGAATAATTTCATTACTCCAAAAAGTAAGACTCACCACCCCTTAGCATTTCTTCCTCAGACCTATATAACCACTAATCTACTTTAATCTTTATAAATTGATTTATATTTACATTTTATATAAATGGAATTATACAATATTTAGTACTCTGTGTCTGGTCTCCTTCACTTAGAATAATGTTTTTGTTTTTGTTTTCTGATAATAATATTTTGTACTATTAACTTACATTTGTTCAGCTTCCAAGAAAAATGGGCTTATATATACAATTCTACACATATTCATATTTCACATGACATTTATATTTCACATAATATATTTAGTTCATAGTAGGGCAATCATACATTATTTGTCCTTTTGCATTTGGCTAGCTTCACTCAATGAAATGTCCCCCAGGTTGATTCATGTTTTCATATGTTTTATGACTTCATTTCTTCTTACTGATGCATAATATTCCATCATGTGTATATGTCATATTTGTTTATCCATTCATCAGTTGATGGACACCTGGGTTGTTTCCAACTTTTGGCTACCATGAATAATGCTGCTATGAACATCAGTGTGCAGATATCTTTTTGTGTCACTGCTCTTATTTCTTCTAGGTATATACCTAGCAATTGTATTGCCAGTTCCCATGGCAAATCTATATTCAACTTCCTTAGGAACTGACAAACAGTCTAATGTATTTTTAATCTCATCCATTAAGTCTTTCATTCTCATAAGATCTGGTACTTTTTCTTTTCAAGCTTTCAAATTGTTCTTTATGCTTTCCCAATGTCTTCTTAATATCCTTTATTTCCTTAGTCATATTTTCTTTAAATTCTTTAAAGTGATTTAGGAGAGTTGTGTTATTATCACGGATTAATTATTTCAAATCTAGTATCTCTTCAGGATCCTTGGTTTGTTCTCTTGGCTGGGCATCTCTTCCTGTTTCCTAGTATGGCTTGTAATTTTTTGCTGATGTCTAGGCATCTGAATATGTTGTTGAATTTACTCTGATGGCTAACTTATCTCTCTTGCCTATTGTTGTTGTTTTTTTTCAGACCTCTTCTTTGATATTTGTTTCAGCTTATTCTCAGTCTTTAAAATTGCCCAGCTTAAGTTTTCAAAATTGGGCCAGGGATTCACTAGTGGGGCACAGATTTTTTCCCAGGGTTTGTATACAGAGGGTTTGAACAGTTTTCATTCATGCAATTTCTAGGCTGCCAAGCAGATGCTGAGAGTCAGCACACCTTTCCTCGGAGGTGTTTCAGTCTCAACTTTGCTGTGTTCTTGTCTTGAATCTCCATATTGGACATTCAAAGTGGGCTCTGCTGGCCCAATTCACTTGAAAAAATCACCCTGACCTCCCCTCCTTTTTCCCCTGAAACAGCTGACAGTTGGCTGCAGTGAGCCAGGTGTTTTACCCCAGCTTAATATCTTGAGGGTGGGGTAGGTGAGCCCTTCCTTACTGCCATGGGGGCTTGGTAGCTCATGTTTCTCATTTCACCTTCTTAGTGTCTCTGCCCCTTACCCTTCTGGGAGTTGTATAGCACTGTTCTATTCTGCTGACTCCCAAAGCAGATCCTTCAGACAGCTTTATTTTAGAAATAAATTTTTTTCTCCATTATTTTAGAAAGAGCATTCAGCTCTTCCTGTTAGTCCATTGCCATCTTCTCACAATCCCCCCCCCTTTTAAAATTGTGGTAAAATATGTATAAAATTAAGCTGATTTAACTGTTTTAGATGGATAATTATTTGACATTTAATTCATTGACAATACCATGTATCTTTCACCATACTTTATTTCCAGACTATGTTCATCATTTTAAACCAAAGGTCATAATCATTTAGCAATAACTGTCCATTCTACCTTACTCCGACCCCTGGTTATCACTATTCTGTTTTCTATCTCTATGAATTTGCATATTCTAAATATTTCATATAAAATAAACCATACAACCTTTGGCCTTTTATATGTGGCTTATGTCACTCAACATGTTATCTTCAGGGTTCATTCATGTTGTAGTATGTACTGACAAATTAAGTTTTTATAACTGAATAATATTCCATTGTATGGATATACAACTTTTGGTTTATCCAGTCATCTGTTGAACTTTTGGGTTGCTTCCAACTTTTAGCTGTTGTGAATAATGCTGCAATGAATATTGGTAAGCAAGTATCTGTTCAAGACATTCCCTTCAATTTTGGGGGTTATATACGTAGGTGTGGGTTTGCCAGGTAATATATTAATTCTATGTTTAATTTTCTGAGGAAATGCCAAACTGTTTTCAACAGTGGTGGTACTATTTTATATTCCCACCATCAATATATGAGGGTTTTATTTCTCTGAATCCTGACAAACATTTGTTCTTTTCAGTTTTTTAATAATAGCCATCCCAGTCGGTATGTACTAGTATCTCAATGTAGTTTTAATTTACATTTCTTTAATGGATAATGATGGATAATGGCAATCATTTCATATGTTTATTAGCCAGTTGAGTATTATCTTTAGAGAAATGTTTAATGAAATCTCTGTCTTTTTAAAAATTTGGTTGTTTTTCAATTTTTTATTGAGACCTATGAGTTCTTTATATAATCTGAATATTAAACCCTTATGAGATAAATGGTTTCTAAATATCTTTCCTATTCTGTAGGTTGTCTTTTTTTCCCCTATGGTCATGTGATTCATTTTTAAAATACTTTTTTTAATTTTTATTTTTAAAAGATACTTAGATTACATAAATGTTAAACAAAAAATATAGGGATTCCCATATGCCCCACCTCCCACACCTCCCACAACCTCCCACAGAAACATCCTTTATTAGTATGGCAAATCACCAGCAATGGATAAACACATCCTGGGGCTTTGCCATTAACCGTGGACCATAGTTTACATTGTAGACCACACTCTCTTCCACAGAGTTCTGCATGTTATATGATGATATAAAATGGCCTCTATCTGTCATTGCAATGTCACTCAGGATAATTCCCAAGTCCCAATAAAGCCCTTGTATTACAACTGCTTTTCCCTCTCCCTGCCCCCAGAGCATCCAGTGGCCACTGGCTCCACATTATTGTTGTAATTTCTTCCATTGCTTGAATCACAATATGTCTATAATAGAATACCAGTAAGTCCACTCTAGTCCACAGCTCCTCCCACAATCCTGAGGAGTCTGGGATGGTGATGTCCACTCCACCCCCAGTTAAAAGGGGCTTATATCCCATGGATAAGGTGGATGGGATTATCCTGCCTGCAGCTGCAGATTCTCACCATTCCCTGTAATGGCCATTGTCCATCATCATCTCCCTGCCAGGTGTCCTGGATGAGTCCATTGAGCTGTAGAGTAGGAGTTGCAGCACCAACAAGTTTCTGGGCCCACTGGCACATGGACAGCACAAAGACTCCAGTCTCTGGATGTACACCTACACTCTAGCATACCATATAGGTTTGAATAGAAGGGGCAGATGAACCATGTGCAGGGAAGACATATTTGAGTCCAACTCTGTCACTTGCAGGAGCACAAATTCCAAAGTAGGGCCCACTGGCAAGGCACCAAACTGCGGAGCTATTCATCCTGACATAGGACCTGGGTGTCTCCAGAGCACTCAGGAGCCCCTTTATTTAGGGCGATATCCACTTTGGAAGTCTACGCGGTCCTACTGAGATGTGCGTGTTACCTCTGGGATGACCTCCAACTCATTTTGAAGTCTTTTAGCCATATGAACTCATTTGTCTCCACCTTTTCCCCCTTTTATTTGAGGTCTTTTTCCAGACACATTGACAGTTAGCTCTTGTAGTAATCCCTCGGTGCCCAGGAGGCTCATCCCTGGGAGGCATGTCCCAGGCTGGGAGGAAGGTAATGCATTCATATGGTGAGCTTAGCTTAGAGAAATGCCACATTTAAGCAACAAGGAGGCTCTCAGGAAGCAACCCTTAGGCACCCCGTAACAAAAGGTTAAGTTTCTATTTCAAGAGCAAAAACTCATAAGGCTAGTCATCAATAACAAGGGTCCATCAGTGGATCATCCTCCTTTGCCAGACACTGACCCTGCACTTGGGGGACTGTTGCTACTCCCTTAGAGAATGTGACAGAGCTTTCCAGGATGGGAATTCAGTATTCTCTCATTTATTGAGTGATTCTTCACCCACTGTGACACTGCCCCATGAACATTTGAACAATTTTATATAACTTGCATATATGTCCAGGTGAACTTCCTCCAATGCATCCCCCATCCCCCACCAATTATCCTCTCCCACTCCAGTTGTAACTCTTCTGTGATCCAAAGCTTCTTTAAAGATGAAGCCAATACAATAGCCAAATACAATTAATAAGAAAATGAAATAGTAATTATAAGTTTAAATATAAGAGATAAAAGACATGAAAACTTTTTTAAAAAAAACTAAAAATTAAATTAAAAGATTGGGATATTTTAAAAATGAAAAAAAATAAAAAATTTATTTTGACATTTTGCCTTTTATCACTGCAATATCTGGTGTCCAGTCTGTACCATGGAATCTTCTCTCTCTCATTCCCCAGTATCTCACAATTTTTCATTTTGTTTTCAAAGAAGTTTTAGGTCACAGCAAAGCCACACACAGAATACAAGCTTCTCTCATATACTCAACCTCCTCCCCTTTCCTCACCCAATATCAATACCTTGTTATTTGTGGATGGTAGCATTGTTATAACTGATATACAAATAGTGAAACATAGCTACCAAACACTGCCAATGGTTTACACTATGGTTTACAGTTTAGACCATACACTTTTATAAATGTTGATGATGTTTACCCTGTTCTGTGCCCATCACTGTAAGGTAATGAAGAACATTTTCACTGACCACTAAATACCCCCTGTTTGATACATTCTGTTCCTCCCTTCCCAACTCCCCAGGGCCCATGATGACCCCCTGGTTTGACTCGTTGGATGAAAAGCTTCATAGTTACATCTAACAAGAGGTCTTGACACACTAGTTTGTCCTCCCTTATTAGGAACTGTCATTGCTCTTGACAGACCCGCACCTGTCTATTTCTGAACAAATCAGTCCTCCCAAAGATGGGAGTCCAACTCCTTCCCACTCATTATGTCAGTCTCCATCCACAGGTACAATACATTATGACAGAATGGACACTCACATACTTCCTAGAAGTCTGCTCCAGGTGCACACTGTCCAAAATGTCCCCACAACCAACACCCTAAAGCAGTGACCATTCCTTGTCATATTGCCATAAGAGCATTCCCACCTCTGTACTTTCAACCTCATACCCACAAATCCCAAGTGTTTACTTGGTGGTCCCTCCAGGTGGTCCCTCTCTAACACCTCCCCCCCCCCAGTATTCTGGGTATTTTACCCACCCTGCTCAATCTACCCACTTGTCAACCATGCATCACCCAACCCAATAATATCACTACCCTTCTGTCCTATCCCTTCAATACACAACTACACTCTATCACTTTACCATAGATTATGTCTGTATGGGTGATGGCTCACAACCTTTTCACTTTCTCTTTCTTGTAAAGTTATCTTTCAAACAATACTCTCTGAGACTACTCAATTTCCTTAATTCATATTAATGAGGTCATGCACTGTTTATCCTTCAATGCCCGGCTTGCTTCATTCAATGTAAGGTCTTCAAGATTCATCCATGTTACCCCATGTGTTAGCACTGTATTCCTTCTTACAGCTGAGTAATATTCCATTGTATGTATGTAACACATTTTGTTTATCCATTCATCTGTTGAGGGGCACCTGGGTTGATTCCAACTTTTGGCAATAGTGAACAAAGCCGCTAAGAACATTGGTGTGCATATATCTGTTTGTGTATTTGCTTTCAATTCTTCTGGATATATACCCAGCAGTGGAGTCGCTGGATCATACAGAAGATCTATAGTTAGTTTTCTAAGGAACTGCCATACTGTCCTCCACAGTGGCTGGACCATTCCACAATCCCACCAGCAGTGGATGAGGCTCCCCATTCCTCCACATTCTCTCCAATACTCACTGTCTGCTGTTTTTTTAAAAACTACCAATCTAATGGTTGTAAGATGGTATCTCATTGTCGTTTTGATTTGTATTTCCCTAATAGCTAGCGATATTGAGCATTTTTTCATGTGCTTTTTAGCCATTTCTATTTCTTCTTTGAGAAGTGTCTTTTCAGATCCCTTGCCCATTTTTTTAATGGGTTGTTTGTCTTTTTATTTTCGAGGTGTAGGATTTCTTTATATATGCAGGATATGGCTCCTATCAGATATATGGTTGTCAATTACATTCTCCCATTGGGTAGGCTGTCTTTTTATTGTCTTGATAACATCTTTTAAGGCGCAAAAGTTTTTAATTTTGAGGAGATCCCATTTATCTATTTATTCTTTTGCTGGTCCTGTTTTGGGTGTGAAGTTCATGAAACCATTTCCTATTACAAGGTCCTTTAGATCCTTCCCTACATTATCTTCCAAGGTCTTTATGGGCTTGGCTCTTTTATTTAGATATTTGATCCATCTTGAGTTGATTTTTGTATAAGGTGTGAGATGGTGTCCTCTCTCATTCTTTTGGATATGGATATCCAGTTCTCCAGCCACCACTTGTTGAAGAGGCCATTCTCTCCCAACTGTGAGGGCTTGGTGGCCTTGTTGAATATAAGTTGTACTGTATATGTGAAGATCTATATCAGAACTCTCAGTTCAGTTCCACTGGTCAGTATGTCTATCCTTGTGCCAATACCATGCAGTTTTGACCACTGTAGCTTTGTAGTATGTTTTAAAGACATGTAGTGTGATACCTGCAACTTCATTTTTCTTTTCCAATGTGTCTTTGGTGATTCAGGGGCTCTTACCCTTCCAAATAAATTTTGTAGTTAGTTTTTCCAATTCCTTAAAAAATACAGTGTTGATTTTTATTGGGATTGCATTAAATCTGTAGATTAGTTTGGGTAGGATAGACATCTTGATGATGTTCAGTCTTCCTATCCATGAGCAGGGAATATTCTTCCATTTATTTAAGTCTTCTTTGATTTCCTTTAACAGTGTTGTGTAGTTGTCTGTATATAAGTCCTTTACATCTTTAGTTAAATTTATTCCTAGGTATTTGATTCTTGTAGTTACTATTTTAAATGGTATTTTTTTTTCTTGATTTCCTCCTCAGATTGCTCATTATTGATGTACAGAAATGCTACTGATTTTTGAACATTGATCCTATAGCTTTAGACTTTACTGAACTGCTTTATAAGTTCTAGAAGCTTTGTTGGAGATTTCGCAGGGATTTCTTTGTATATGATCATGTTGTCTGCAAATAATGAAATGTTTACTTCTTCTTTTCCAACTTGGATGCCTTTTATATCTTTTTCTTGCCTCAGTACTCGAGCAAGTACTTCTAAGATAATGTGGAGTAGGAGTGGTGATAGTGGGCATCCTTGTCTTTTTCCTGCTCTCAGAGGGAAGGCTTTTAGGATTTTACCTTTGAAGATGATGTTAGCTTTGTGTTTTTCTATATATACCCTTTATCATGTTCGAAAAGTTTCCTTCTATTCCTATCTTTTGCAGTGTTTTATTTTTTCAGGGAAGAGTGCTGTATTTTGTTGAATGCTTTTTTTTCATCCATATAGATGATTATGTGATTTTTTTCTTTCAATCTGTTTATGTGGTGTATCACATTGATTGATTTTCTTATGTTGAACCATCCTTGCATACCCGGGATGAAACCCAGTTGTTCTTGGTGTATAATTTATTGATATGCTGTTGAATGTGATTAGCAAGTATTTTGTTGAGGATTTTAACATCTAAATTCATTAGAGAGATTGGTCTGTAACATTCCTTTCTTGTATTATCTTTTTCTGGCTTTGGTATTAGGGTAATGTTGGCATCATAGGATAAGATAGGCAATGTTCCTTCTATCTCTATATTTTGGAAGAGCTTAAGCAGGCTGCTTGTGAGTTTCTAGGAATTTGTCCATTTCCTCTAAGTTATCATTCTTTTTGGCATATATTTTTTCAAAGTATCCTCTTATGCTACTCTTTATTTCTGTGGGGTCAGTGGTGATATCCACTTCCTCATTCCTTATTTTGTGTATTTTCATCTGCTCTCTCTTTTTCTTTGTTAGTCTGGTTAAAGGTTTGTCAATTTTATTGACCTTGTCAAATAACCAGCTTTTGGTTTTATTTTTTCTAGTGCTTTCTTATTTTCTATTTCATTTAATTCTGCTCTAATCTTTGTTATTTCCTTCTTTCTACTTCCTTTGCGGTTAGTTTGTTGTTGTTTTTCCAGTTCCTCCTGGTGTGCATTTAGGTCTTCAATTTTAGCTCTTCTTTTTTATTATCTGCATTTATGGCTATTAATTTCCCTCTCAGTAGAGTTTTGGCTGCATCCCATAGGTTTTGATATGTTGTGTTGTCATTTTCATTCATTTCATGTTAGTTACTGGTTTCTTTTAAGAATTCCTCCTTGACCCACTGTTTGTCTAAGAGTGTGTTGTTTAACTTCAATACCTTTTTGCGTAATCTGGTTTTCTGGTCCTTAGTGATTTTCAATTCATTCCACTGTGGTTAGAGAAATTACTTTGTATAATCTCAATCTTTCTGAATTCATTGAGAGTTGTTCTGTGGCCTAGCATGTGGTCTGTTTTGGAGTATGATCAATGTGCACTCAAGAAGAATTTATATCCCACACTATTTGGGTGTAGCATTCTGTGTATGTCTATTAAGTCCAGGTTCTCTAATATATTATTCAGAGTCTTTATTTCTTTAGTGATTCTCTGACTAGGTGTTCTGGCTAATGATAATAATGGTGTACTAAAGTCCCTAACTATAATTGTAGAAGCATTTATGTCTCCACTTATTTTTTTGAGTGTTTGCCTCATGTATTTTGAGGCACACTGATTAGGTGCATTAATGTTTATGATTGTTCTTTCTTCCTGAAACATTACCCCTTTTACTAAAATATAGTGTCCATCTTTGTCTCTTACAATAGTTTTGCATTTAAAGTCTAGTTTGTCTGATATTAGTATAGCTACTCCCACACTTTTTTTGTTATTGTTTGCTTGTAAGATTGTTTTCCAGCCATTCACTTTCAGCCTCCTTGAATCTCTGGGTATATGGTTGGTTTCTTGTAGACAACATATAAATGTGTCATATTTCCTTATACATTCTGCCAATCTGTGTCTCTTGACTAGTGAGTTTAATCCATTAACATTCAGTGTTATTACTCTCAAGGAATTTCTTACATCAGCCATATTTTCTTTGCTTTATGCATGTCATATGTTGTTTTTATTTCTCTTTTTGTCTTTTTAGTTGTTGTTACACTCTCCTCCAACTCTCTCTCTCTCATGTTTTTTCCTTTCAACCTTCCTTTAGCATTTCTTGTATGGCAGGTTTCTTATTGGCAAAATCTCTTAATTTCTGTTTATCTGTGAATATTTTGAATGCTCCATCATTTTTGAATGCCAGCTTTGCTGGATAGAGAATTCATGGCTGGAAGTTTTTTTCTTTTAGTACCTTGACTATGTCATACCACTGCCTTCTTGCCTCCATGGTTTCAGATGAGACATCAGCACTTAATCTTATTGAATTTCCCTTGTATGTGAAGGTTCTCTTTTCTCTTGCAGTCTTGTGTATTTTCTCTTTGTCTTGAGCATTGGA
>JAQZBX010100031.1:0-11414 GCA_029593785.1 Cabassous unicinctus
GTCTATAATGGTAGTTTTGAACTATAGAATTTCTCGAAATATTCAAAACAGGTGATCAAATGTTGCTTAAAATTTTCAAGACAAAATAACTTTGAAGTCATACCTAAATTGAGGGGGAAATTCCCCAACTTTTTTTTTCTGTATAAATAATTTAAAACCATAATTTTAATAATAGAAAATATGGACTATAAATAAATAAATATATTGACGATATCTACTCACTTATATATGTTTAAAGATGTATATGTATATATAGATCTGTATAGATACACATATATGCATACATGCACAAATATACATGCAAATATATATACATATATTTATACTGTAAATATATATTTATATATGCAGATATATAGAGATATTTGGGTCACATTATTTTTTCTTATAGCCAGTGTTATATGATTTATTTTGAAAGAAGTCTTGACAATGGAAGGGATCTTGTAAATATTTATTCTAATTCTGCTTCTGAAGAAGTTGATTTATTCTAGACAATATCAGATTTCTGATTTATTGAGAGGAAAATTTTCAAGAACTTCCCAAGAGCTATATTGTCATTCCACATCTCATTTCAACCCATTTGCTCTTTGACTTGTGGATTCTTAGCAGCTATGCATATTCAACTGAATACTGCCCAGAATTCTGGAGTTCCTATCAATTAATCAGTTTTATAAACATATAACGGATTCATTGTCACATCACCAAACATATGTAACAAGTCAAAATGACAAATGACTAAATATTTGATTAATTAAAAGTGCATATGAATATTTTAAAAATATTTGTTTTAATCTCATCACTGAAATTTTACTTAAAATTTACATAAAATCATATATATTTATAAAAATAATTTTCATAGCTTTTCTTATTTTAATTTTTTTATTAGACAAGTTGTGGGACTGCAGAACAATCATGAATTAAATACAGGATTCCCATATACCATGCCAAACCTATACCTTGAATAGTGTGGAATACTTGTTAAAATTGATGATAGCACTTTTTTGTAATTGTACTATTTTTTAACAGAAGTTACCTTTTTTACAAGTGTTAACATTATTAAAATAGTACCATTAACCATCATCCATAGTTTACCTTAGGTGTATTTTTTTTTTTCCATATACACCCAATTATTAACACCTTGTATCAGGGCCGTACCTTGGTCATAATTCATGAAATACATTCTTATACTTCTACTATTAACTATAGTTCATCATCTATAATAAGGTTCACTGTGTTATGCAGTCTTATGTTTCATCTTTTAATTTTTATTCTAGTAATATATGCAACATAAACTTTAACTACATCCATCTATATAATTCAACTGTTAATTACAGTCCAATAATGTATACTATCACCACCATTCATTATCAAATGTTTACCAGCATCCTAAATGGAAATTTGTACAAATTAAGTATTAACAACTTGTTCTGTAACCCTCTGGTAGCCTATATTCTAAACTCTAACTCTGTGTTTACTTATTGTAATTAGCTCATAGTGAGATCATGCAATATTTGTCTTTTTGTGTCTGACATTTCATTCAGTCTAATGTCTTCAAGGTTCATCTGTACTGTTGCATATATCAGTAATTCATTCCTTTCTATGACAGAATAATATTCCATTGTGTGTGTGTGTGTGTGTGTGTGTGTGTGTATATACACACACACACTATATATATATATATATATATATATATACACATATACCATATACCATATACCATATTTTGTTCATTAATTAATCAGTTGATGCCACTTAGGTTACTTCCTTGTTTTGGCAATTGTGAATAATGCCACTATGACCATTAATGTGAAAATATGTGTTTGAGTCCCTGCTTCTGCTTTCAATTCTTTTGGGTACATACCTAGTAGTGGTATTGCTAGGTCATATGATAATTCTATATTTAGCTTCCTGAAGAATTGTCAAACTATTTTTCACAGCAGCTGCACCATTTTACATTTCCATCAGCAATGAATGAGTAGTCTTATATCTGCACATTCTCTCCAAAACTTGTAGTTTTCTGTTTTTTTCAGTAGAAGCCATTCTAGTGGCTGTGGAATGATATCTCACTGCAGTTTTGATTTGCTTTTCCCTAATAGCTAGTAATTTTGAGCATCTTTCATGTGATTTTTAAACATTTGTATATCCTCTTTGGAGAAATGTATATTCTAGACTTTTGTCCGTTTTTAAATTTGGTCTCTATTGTTGAGTTGTAGGATTTTTTTATATATTCTAGGAATTAAACCCTTAACAGATATGTGTTTTTCAAATAATTTCTCCCATTGAAAAAGTTGTCTTTTCATTTCCATGACAAAGACTTTTGGTGTGCAAAAGTTTTACATTGTGTTGACGTCCCATTTATCTATTTTTCCTTTTGTTGCTTGTGCTTTAGGTGTAAAGCCAAAGAAACAATTGCTTAACACAAGATCCTGAAGATGCTTAGCTACATTTTCTTCCAGGTGTTTTATAGTCTTGGTTCTTATATTTACATTTCTGACCCATTTTTTAGTTAATTTTTCTATATTGTGTGAGATAGGGGTCCTCTTTCATTCTTAGCACCATTTATTGGAGAACACTTCCCCAATGGATTAGACTTGGCAGTCTTGTCAAAAATCAGTTGGCCATAGATGTGAGGCTCTACTTCTGAATTCTCAATTCAATTCCATTGGTCAAAATGTATCTAGCCTTGCACCAATGCCATGCTGTTTTGACCAAAGTAGTTTTGTGACATGTTTTAAAGTCAGAAAGAATGGGTCCTCTAACTTTGTTCTTCTATTTCAAGATGTTTTTCACTATTCAGGGCTCCTTTCCAGATAAATTCGATCATTAGCTTTTCCATTCCTGCAAAGTGGCCTGTTGGAATTTTGATTAGTAATGCAGTGAAACCGTAAATCAAATGATTTGGGATTGAATTCACATCTTTATGATATTTAATATTCCAATCTATGACCATGGAATGCCTTCCATTTATTTAGGTCTTCCTTCCTTCCTTCCTTCCTTCCTTCCTTCCTTCCTTCCTTCCTTCCTTCCTTCCTTCCTCCCTCCCTTCCCTCCCTCCCTTCCTTCCTTCCTTCCTTTTTTTGAAAGTTTTTTTATGGAATATTTCAAATATACACAAAAGTAGAATGATATTATGAATCCTATGTAACCATCACCCAGCTACAATAACTCATTGCCATTCTTGTTTCATCCATATCCCCTTCCACTTTCCCTATTGCCCTGGATGATTTTAAGCAAATCCCAGGGATCATATTCATTTATCTATAAATATTTCAGCATATGTTTACTTATTTCTGTCTCTTTCCCCTTCCGGAGCTGATACTGAGGTCTTTTTAATCAAGTCAAGCGTTTGCTTGACTATAAGATACTCAAGATGTGTTTGTTGAATGAATAATGACTGAGTCCTGTGTAGGGCTATTAGTAAGTGCCTGGTATATGTAACTGTCCCAGAAATCAGTTCCTAAGGAGTCAGATTTCTCAGCCTGGGTCAGCCCTGCAGCCAGCGACACTGGATAGGAAGGTGCTTAGATTATGTGTTTATGAACACCTTTCCATTGCAATAATCTGGTACTCTTTTGGTGGTGATAAAGCCTTTTCAAATAGGGCTTCTTTTGTGTCAGCATTCCACAGGCATAATTACATTAGCTGGGCAAACATGCAGGCAAAGGCTGCTGGGCTGCAGGTCATCTGGCATTTCCTCAGAAACTCTGCAAGGTCAGCAGCAGGTGGGGCCAGCTCAGAGCCCTCCTCCTCTAGGCCTTCCAGCTAGCCTGGTAGTACCAAATTGATTTGCATCTGATTTCAGCCCAGGAGGAGCCACAGCGTCAATCAGTCCTGTGGCCCAGGGCCCTGCTACTTTTCTGATGGGACCACCTTGAGTGAGGCAGTTTGACATGATCATCAGGTCGCCAAACATTAGTGAGCACCCACTGTGTATTAGCGCCAGCTGGAGGCAGAGGGAGTAAATCGCAGCTCCAGCCTCAGATAGTAGAGAACATGGGACATGGAAAAAGGTACCAAACCCCACCCCACCCTGGTTGCCTGCAGGTTCCTTCTCTGTCTGTTCTCTGACTCAGGGGAGGGTTGGAATGGCCTCCTCGGGATTTTGAGACTGTTTCACAGTGTTCTGAAATGAGTGTATCTGAAATTTTCTTTGACCCATTTACTTGTTTCAGCCCCAGCCACCTCCCCTGGGTAGTGAGATCTGTGCATTCCCTGCCAGCTGCATGCCAAGACCGCCTTCTATTTGACTTTAATCTGATGTCTTCAAGGGCCTCCTTTGTCCTTTGGGCCCAGGAACTAGTGAATTATCCTATAGCATGGGAAGTGCTGCTTTAGGACCCTTCTTAGATTTCATTTAGCAATGTTTTCTAGATTTCTATGTACAAGTCTTCTACATCCTTATTAAACTCATTCTTAGATATTTGATTCTTTTAGTTACACTGTAAATGGAATTTTTCTCTTGATTTTCTCCTCAGATTTTTCATTGCTATTGTATAGAAACACTACTGATTTTTTGCTTGTTGATCTTATATCCTGACATTTTGCTGAATTTGTTTATTAGCTCTAGTAGCTTTGTTGCACATTTTTCAGGGCTTTCTATATATAGGATCATGACATCTGCAAATAGTGAAAGTTTTACTTCTTCTTTTCCAATTTAGATGCCTTTTACTTCTTTTTCTTGCCTAACTGCTCAGCTAGAACTTTCAGTACAATGTTGAATAACAGTGGTGACAGTGGACATCTTGTCTTGTATCAGATCTTAGAGGAAAGTTTTCTTCATTCTTTCAGCACTGAGTGTGATGTTAGATGTGGGTTTTTTGTATATACCCTATATCACGTTAGGAAATTTCCTTTTATTCCTGTTTTTCTAAATGTTTTTATAAAAAAAGAAGCTGGACTTAGTCAAATGCCTTTTCTGCATCAACGGAGAATGCCCTTATATTTTTTTTCCTTTGCTTTATTGGTGCAGTGTATTACATTAATTTATTTTTATTGTTGTTAAACCACCCTTGCATATGTGATAAAATTCACTTGATCATGGTGTATAATCCTTTTATTATGCTGCTTGGATTAGATTTGTGAGTATTTTGTTGAAGATTTTTGCATCTATAATCATGAGAGAAATTGGTCTGTAATTTTATTTTCGTGTAGTATCTTTACCTGGATTTGGTATTTGGGTGATGTTCTCATAGAATGAGTTAGATAGTATTCTTTCCTCTCACATTTTTGGAAGAGTTAGAGCAGGATTCATAATATTTCTTCTTGGAATTACTGGTAGAATTCACCTGTGAAGCCATCTAGCCCAGGGCTTTTCATTGTTGGGAGGTTCACCGCTTCTTTTTTTTCCTTAGTTGTGAATATGTCAAATGCTCTTAATAAGTGCATTAGTCAGGGATTTCCAGAGAAGTGGAACCTACAGAATATGTGTATAGAGAGTTATTGTAAGCAATTGTGGGGGCTAGCAAAGTCCAAATTCTGTAGAGGAAGTTGGCAGGCTAGAAATTCAGATAAGAGTTGATATGTTAGTCTTGAGGCAGAAAGTTTCTTTTCTGGAACCTCAGTTTTTTGCTCTTAAGGCCTTCAGCTGATTGAATGAGGCCTACCCACATTTTCACAGGTAATCTCCTTTACTTAAAGTCCACTAATTCATTGGTGCTAATCAGATATACAAAATATTTTCGCAGGAACATCTAGGCTAGTGTTTAACCAAATACTGGACACCTTAACCCACCCACATTGACATAAAATTATCAATAATGTTTCTTTTAAAAATAATTTTGAATACTGTATTGTTTTATACAGAGCATATATCATTTGAAGTGTTAAATAAAGAGGAGATTTCCTTTTAGAACTTAGGTGTAGCATGCTCCTGAGAGACTGCAATCTATTTTATACTAAACCAAGATCAAGAAAAGAGATGAATGAAGCTATGGGTATGGAAAGGAAGGAAGGAAGGAAAGGAGGGAGGGAGGGAGGGAGAGAGGGAAAGAGAAAGGAAGGAAGGAAGGAAAGAAGGGAGCTCTAGATTTTAACTTTAACAAGGGCATTAACTGTGCAGTGTTTATATCTGAGTCTTTACTTCACTAGCATTTTATCAAGAATTGATAGGTACTAAAGAAAGGATTTTTTACCTGAACAATACAAATAACCTTGGCGTATAAAAGAAATCCACTCTTATCCATTACATTGTCACTGGACATTTTCTTTTCCCAGTACCTGTTAGGGAAACCACAGATACCTCTTAAGGAGTCATTTTCCAAACCTCACCTACCCCCACCCCTCTTGGGGGAAGTCACAAACACATGTTAAGTGACCATTCTCCAGCCTTCTTCCACTACCCTCACTGCTTTTTCCATTGTGTACCATTCCATAACGTGGGGAAGATGCTAAATATATAAAGGCCTGGTCAGACCTTATACCAGGAAACCAGGAACAAGTAGCCCCAGGTACTTATTAGAACAGGAATTCTCGGTGATTTGGCCCCTCCCCCCATCCCAAGGTGAATAATAACCACATTCAAACTGACAGAGTTGTCTTTCTTCTCTGCTGTGAAGTGGATCATGCGGAACATATATCAACCCCAACCCAGAACAGTTTTGGCCACCCTAGAAGACTGGCCATGATGGGACTTCTTTTGCTGCTCTTTGGGCCTCTTTTTACTGTATATGGGACAAGGAGATTATTTGTCTTTTGTGGACTTTCATGCTGTGCAAAGAAATAAAGGGATCATTTGCTGAAAGTTTCTGTCATGTCCTTAATCTGTGTTTCCATGATGCAGCATTTTAGCAACTCACTCTGTAGTACCTGTTGCTGATCTTCACACTGCTATTCCCCTCTATTAGTTTTATATTACTGTATAAAAAATTAACCCAAAACTTAGTAACTGAAAACAACAAATATTTATTATCACACAGTTTCTGCAGGTCAAGAAACAAGGAATGGCTCATCTGGGTGGTAAAGGCTTAGGGTCCCCATGAGGTTGTAATAAAGTTGTCATCCTGATGTGTGGGATTCTGAAGGCTTGCCTGGATCTGGAGGATCTGCTTCCAACCCATATCTATGGTGGCTGGCAGGAAGCTTCATATCCTTGTCCTGTGGCTCTTTCCATAAGACTGTTCACACTGTAGTAGCTGGCTTTCCCCAAAGTGAGTGAATAAAAAGAGAGCAATAAGAGAGATATCAAATAAAAAAGAAGCTCAGTGTCTTTTAAAACCTAATGTCAGAAATTCCATGCCATCACTCCAGCTGTATTCTATTTGTCACACAACCCTGGGTACATTGTACCAGGGAGAAATTTGGGGGCCGTTTTGGTGGCTAGTTATCAGAGTCTGCCCTCTGGACTACCAAAATTCATGTTCCCCACATGCAAAATGCACAAACCCTTCCCAAGGCCCCTAAAATGTTACCACATTACAGAAGGAGTTTGAAATTCAGACTCTTGTCATCTAAATTAGGGTAAAGTGTGCCTGAGGCTCCTCAGGTGTTGTTCTTTAATCATGTGCCCTCAGGTAGATTTCTTCCAGATCTGTTGACCCACGAAACTAGAGACAGTTTATATGCTCCTCAACACACCCAGCACACAAGGATGGGACAGACATAGGGTGCTGAGCACAGAATCTCCTATTCAAAGAATGGAAAATGGGAAGGACATCATAGTCACCAGTCCATAGCTGTTCTCAAACCAAGTCAGCCAAAGTTTGCAAGATAATTCAATAGGACTCAGTCCTACTCTTACCTAGGAGTTATTCTTTGAGTATTTTACCTTTTCACCTGAGAAACCCTTCCTTTTATCAATGAAGGTAGCATTACAGCAGTAGAGTTTCCTCAACCTTCTTACTGCCAGTAGATACATGAGGGTTCAGTAGCCACTTTTGATTTTGTACTGTCTGTGACCCTGTCAGTTCAAACTGGCAGTGTTTCTGGTGATACAATTATTTTAAAAGCTTCATGGGTCTCCTGTGGATCTTATGGAGCCGTACTCCATTAGACAAAAAAATATACCCTCAAAAGTCTTCCAGATAAGGCTCTATCTACCTTGGGCTGCTGCTGAGGGACAATGTCCTTATATTTCTCAGAAGCTTTATTGTTTTGATTGAGAGCATGCATGAGTTATTACAGTAAATTATTAAGTGAGACTTTGTCTGACTGAACAATACTCTAAGTATCACCTTTTCCTATCCTGAGGCAGTAGGAGAGAATGCTATAGTAATATCATTGGTTTCAAATTTAGGCCATGCTTTTTGGAGAGTGCCCAGGATTTCATTTTTGCTTCGAAGGCATCTCTTAACTTTAGCATTGTTTCTTTGCCATCAGACAAGACTGATAATTTGAAAAACTCTGATGTCCTATCACGTTCATGTTTAACAGTCTTTAACTTATCTCTGTACTTTCATATTTTCCTACAAGCACTAAGAAGGAAGCAGGCAGCACATTCAATACTCTGAAAAGGAACATCCTTAGTTATATTACACAAATGATGGATATATTTTTAATTTCTCCACTATTGCAGGTGACAGTGTTCCTAAATTTTCTACCACTAAATAAATTAATTCCCATTCATCCATATTCCAGAAAGTTTTTCTCACATGCGTTTAAGCCTACAGTGGCAGCATGCTCAAAATCCAAAATTCTGCTAATAGTCTTTTCAAGGCAATTTAGATTTTCACTAACAGTTTCCTTAAAATCTTACCAACTACCACCTAATGACCAGTTCCAAAGCCACTCCCACTTTAAGCTATTTGCTATTGCAGCACTCCATTCTAGGTACCAAAATCTGCTTTAGATACATATTACTATATGACAAATTATCCCCAAGTTTAACAGCTGAAGACAAGAAAAATTTATTTTATCTTACAGTTTCTGAGGTAAGGGATTGCTAAGTGTCATGGATGGGCTTTACTAGCTGAGAGTGTCTCATGAGGTTAGAGTCAAGCTGTTATCTGGGGCTGCAGTCACCTGAAGGCTTTCCTGGGGCTAGAGGATATGCTTCCAAGCTCATCTGCATGGCTTTTGGGAGGAAATTTCCTTACCTTTCCATGTAGTTATCAATATAAAGCTCTTCCTGACATGGCAGTCAGCTTCGCCTAGAGTAAGTGATCCAAAAGAGAAAGAGAAAGAAGTAGTAATTGTAGTAGTAGTAGTAGTAGTAGTAGTAGTAGTAGTAGAAAAGTCATCTCTCATGCCTTTTATACCCTAATCTCAGAATTGGCATACCTATACTTCCATACCAAATTATACTGGTCACACTGACTAACACTGGTACAATGTTGGAGGGGGCTACACACAAGGATATAAACACTGGGAGGTGGAGATCCGTGTGGGCTGCTATAATAACCTTTGTGTTCATTCCATTCTAAATCTCAATTTTCCCTTTAGTGAACCATCTAAATATTCTGACAATTCATGACTTAATTATGAAAGACCAAGTTGCCACTAAAGAAATTCTTGAAGCCACTCAGTCTTACAAAGATGAATTTCAATAGCAGCTCATAAAGTCCTTGATCCACAGTAACTATTTCATAAATATTAACATATGGCATAGAATTCCCAAAACCTTTCCCTATCTCTTCATCTCCTGCTTATTAAAGTCCCATCTGATATTTCAGACATTTCTATGACAACATCTGAGACAGTCTTCATTTAGGGGGAATAGAGAGGTAGTGGCTTTAAATTTGAGGTTGTCTCTAAGATAAAATTATTCTTAAATAAAATCTCTGTGGACGAAAGAACCACAATTAACATCTATATCTATGTTGTCTCATTCCATGATGTGAAAATGGAACATTGTTACTGTAAGAATGGCTATTTCCAACAGACAGGCCTGCCAGAACCCGCACTACAAAAGACAAACATGTCTTTTTGTGAGAAGGTGATTTATTGCGAATGCACAAACAAGGAACTAGGAGAATTTTCCCAAAAGCAGCTTAAAATGAAAACAGAAGCTAGGGTTTTTATAGGGAAAAAAAAAAAAAGAGAAAAAGGGGGGTTGAGAAGAAAAAAAAAAAAAAAGTAATGTGTTAGGAGGGTACCTGCACTCAGCTCCAAACCACCACAGCACTCAAAGAGGTTGTGGTTGTATAGAGAGGAGAAGTCCCCAGCAGTTGCTGAACTTGAGCAATATTGGACAGTGGTGAAACTCACTGCAGTTACAAATGCATACACTATCATGCCAGCCAGTCATCTCCAATGGCCTCTATGGATCCCTAGCCACTTCTTCTCTTTCCCAAATACTCAGGTTACAAATTCACCTACCTGTTTGTTCCAACTTTAGAACTGAAAGTCAATGCTTCTGATTAGATGGCAATCTGATTTATACTAATCTCCAATATCTCTGATACCCAAAACTCCACCCATTATGGCTTAACATTTCTGTCTTGATAAGATGGCACAGACAATGACAGTAATAATTAATTAAATTTATAATGCTATTTAAGTCTGAGAATATTAATTGGGAATTTATATAAAAAGTTAATGAAATCACAGATCCAAAATCAAATAAAAATGAAAGGCAGTTTTGCCACTATATCTTTGTTTAATTGATATTGCATATAAGTAGGCTAATAATATTGTTTCAGACATAAATTAAGGTACATAGTTTCTATATAATTCTATTTCTGGCTCCTCATGAGGACACACCTGGTGAACTTCAGTAATAAAGCATCACCATTGAGATGATTTTCCTCTCAGGGGATTATTGTGCAGCACAGAACATTATTTACAGCTGCAAAGGAGGGAAAGACAAGTGTCTATCAATCTTTCAGACTGGAAATAATTACCAGGATTGGCAGATAATGCCTCACAGGGAACAGTTTCCTAGACTGTCTTTCTTCTGACGATAGAGGTGAGACAGAGGAAACCTAATAACTGGCCCTGCTCCAGTAAAAACCTGGTATGTGGGTAACTAAAAGTTCAATAATTACATATGCAATAATTTTAATACAAGTTAGCTTAGAATTTAGGAATGCAGAATTTGGAGTTTGATAAGCACACGTTTGAATCTGAGCTCTGACATTTAATCAGTTTGGGCAATGGAGTAGAACTTTTATTTGCCTACTGGCAACTGCACCCCTTCTTCCCTGAAAAGGGAACCTCAATTTCATTCCTATAAATGGGTGTGTACTTATCCCAGTCCTCTACAGGGAGAACTTGAGGCAAAGACTAAAATGTGATTATTGGAGACTTCCTAGCCAGGGAAATAAGAATGGAAATAAGACAACTGATACAATGAAAGTTCAAAAGATGAAAAGCTGTTAAATATTTTCTCCACGGGAATATATGCAGTAACACAATGAATCAATCAATAGTTGTGTTGATTCAGTTTGAAGGATTTATCTGGAATGTTTGCAAAAGGAAATCAACACATTGTAGTTCACTGACGAGAGAGGAAAGAGGATTGGTCTGTTTGATTCTCTCCT
>JAQZBX010100032.1:0-11414 GCA_029593785.1 Cabassous unicinctus
ATTTGTTATATATATATATATATATTTTTTTTTTTTTTAAAGGTGCTTAGATTACCTAATTATTACTCAGAAATTACAGGGATTCCCATGTTCCCCACCTCCCACACCTCCAACAACATCCCACACCACAATCCCTCATCCGTGTGGCACAACACCCGCAATGGATATACACATCCTGGGGCCTTGCCACCGAGCATAGACCACAGTTCACATCATAGACCACACTCTCTCCCACACAGTTCTGCATGGTATATCCTGATGGAAAATGGCCTACATCTGTCGTCGCCACGCCACTCAGGACAACCCCCAGTCCCAAAAAAGCCCCTGTATTTCAACTGCCCCTCCTCTTCCTGCCCCGAAAACGTCCAGTGGCCACCGGCTCCACCTCACTGTTACAATTTCTTCCATTGCTTGAATCACAATATGTCTACAACAGAACACCACCAAGTCCACTCTACCTCTTTATATTTTGTAGGTCCATAACATCGGAATATGATTATTTCTTATTCAATTATATTCTAAATCTTATAGGGAATTAGAAGTAGAATTACAAAGTAAGAATACAACTCTACTGGGATTTTTATTTACTCATGTAGTTACCTTAACTAAGTAAATTTTATTTCTTCATACTGCTCCAAGCTACTATCTACTGTCCTTTCCTTTTAATCTGAAGAACTTCCTTTCGCATTTCTTGTGGAGCAGGTCTCTTGATGATGACCTTCCAGTGTCTGCTTATCTGTGAACACATTAAATTCTGTCATTTTTTGAAGTACAATTTTTGCCAGATATAGAATTCTTGGCTGGCAATTTTTATCTTTCAGTACCTTAAATATATTCTACTATTGCCTTCTCGCCTCCATGGTTTCTGCTGAGAAATTGGCACTTAACCTTATTGAGGATCCCTTGTGCATGACAAATTTCTTCTCTCTTGCTCCTTTCAGATTGCTCTCTTTATTTTTTGGCATTCACCATTTTGATGTTTTGGTGTAGTTCTATTTGGGTGTATGCTGCTCAAAATGTTCTTCAGACTGTGTGATTTCCATTGTCCTGTTTCCTGGTTTACCTATTCTTTCTTCTGCCTGTTCAAATCTACTGCCAAAAGTCTCTAGTGTATTTTTAATCTCTATTATTGTATTTTTCATCCCCCAAAGCCCTGTTTGGTTCCTTTTTAAACTTTTCAATTCCTTCTTTTGTTCACACATTATCTTGATTTCCTTTAGTTCTACTTCCAAGTTTTCTTTTAGCTCACTGAACTTCTTTAGGAGCTTTGACTGGACATCTTTGATTAGTTCTTTTAATGTCTGTGTTTCCTCTGTTGTCTTAATGTGTTCCCTAGAATGGGCCACCTGTTCCTGTTACTTTATATTACTTGTGATCTTTTGTTGATATCTGGGCATTTCATTGTTTGATGTGTTAACTCTGGAAGCCAGTTTCTATCTCTTATCTAAGGTTTTAGTGTTGATTGGCTATGTGTTAATGTTCTTCTTCAATGCTTAGCACATTTATACTGATCATTTAGAACAGCCTATGAGTAAGAATTTCATTTTTCTTAAGTTTCTCTGAATCTGTTTCTTGCTCTGGGAATATGCAGTAACTTTCAAGAATTTCTTAGTATATGCAAATGATTCACTTCCAGGAGAGGATTTCCTGTCCCCAGTTCTCCCTCCTATAATCCTGGGATGTTCTCTTTGTTTTTATACATTTTTTTCCTTCATGTCACCTTAAGTCAACTCAACTCCACTCCAACAGTTTCAGACCTGAGTCTGAGCTGCCATGTAGTGGTTCCATTCTTCATATTCCACATAGTTTTTCTGCCTCTCATAACTTCCAAGTTAGGAGACCAAGACCCATGCCTTAAGTCTGACAAATGGGACTGAATATTTTCATTTAGATGCACCAGAAAAATAACCCTAAGAATCCAGACTGGATATGTGCAAGACTTGCCAAAGTGTCTCTGTGGGTTGATCCAGCTGTGGAGTAAGTTGCTGCACAGTGCATCATGAGAACACAGGTTCAGGCACAACAGAAACTTTTGGAAAATGACCATTTTATTATTTACACAGCATAATGAGTCGAAAAGAGAAAGGGAAGAGGTCTCATCCTGGCCAGTTTCCCAGGGAGACCAACTGCTCAGGTCAGTGTTAGTGGATTGCAGCACAACGCATCCCACTTCCCATCAGAGGGGAGAGACCTGTGCTGTTTGAATGCGAAGTATTTGTCCACCCCAGGGGGAGGGGGCCCTGCCACTGAGAATTCCTGCCTTAGGTATCTGGGGTGCTTTCTCCTGGTTTATGGATTTAAAGTCTAGCCAGGTCTTTCTATTAGACCTAACATTTCCCTTGGGTTGTAGAAAGGAAATAATGGAAATAGATTGAAACATTAACACACAATAGAAAAGAAGGCAGGGGGTGGGCAAGGGCTGAAAGAAGACCTCTAGGTATGTCTGTGACTTCCCCAGCACTGGCTTTCAGGGAGCCTCACTGAAGGCACCTAGACCACTAAAGCACTGCCATTGGTACATGGGGCCTGGGGGGCCTGTGGTTGAATGCATGTAGGCTGCCAAATCATGGCCATAGGTGGATCAGTCATCAGAGACCACACTGAAATGAGCCCAGGCTACCACCATGAGTCGTACAAACCACCACACAGATCCAAGTGTCAGGGAGGGGTTTGAACTAGCAAATTTTCCCTTCACTCTCCTACAACTTTTTAGTTTAATTTATTTACTTATTTTTTTGATTCAGCACCTGAATCATCCTCCAGTCTCATTCATCCTCCAGATTTCCAAGATATCCAAGACAGTTGAAGCTGACTTATTTTACTGTCTCTAAAAGGAAATGTGGAAATGTTCATGAGGATGTCTTCCACTGCCATCTTGATCCAGAGTTGATATTTTTTAATTAGGACTTAGCTGCCAGTGAATGATAAAAATGGAGACTTTAACATGTACAGACTTTGGATTAGCAACAATGATATTTTTACAGAAAAGTAAAATAAATATAAAATATTCTTAATTATTTGAATGCCATTCATATTTGAATGAAAGTATAAGTAACTTTCCAAACATTTAAAAGTATAGTATGTGTCCTCAAGGGAAGTTTGATACAACCTTAAATGCTTCAATGGTTTCGTACTATGCATCGTCATACCTGAACACTAAAATTCCAGATAGTATTAAAACATTAGAAACTTCACCAAACAAATCATCAAAAATACAAATGTATTTCAGTCAGCTCCAAAACTGGAATTTTTCTCTTCTGAAATTTCCTTTAACAGATGCTCAGAAACTCTTTAAAAATCTTTTAATGAAATTAAAATTTTTCCTTTTAAAAATTGCATAAATATTTTATTATTCTGCATTGAGGCAAATAAGAGATATTTAAAACTAATTTGAACTAAAATTCCAAAAAACCCCTGAAACAAATTTTCTGAAAATTTCCCTGGGGAAAATTAGCCATATTCTATTTAAAAAACTATTCCAAAAAACCATAAGTTTGGTAATACTGCATACAATATCCTCCAACCAAGATATTTCCAAGGTACATTAACATAAAAGATTCTGAGAAGTCTTATAATAAAATAAACTTCTTAAATGTGTTTTATTCAGAACTTCTCAAACTTATTTGCCTGTGGAATTCTTTTCTCTCTTATAATTGTTGTTCCTGTAATGCTAGTGTTTCACTGAACACCTGAGAAATTCTGCAGTAAATGTTTTAAGGTAGAAAAATATTCCCTTCAAAGAAGATAAAAGCTTAGTAATTTGGATTGTAATTTTTTCCATATTTGGTCAGAAGTACAATATAAAATTAATATAAATTACCTAGCATTGGCTACCATATTATGACATTTCAATTGACAATTTTTTTAAGAATAAGAAAGGGAAATAAACTTAATAATGACTATCTTTTAAAATTGAACATTAAAGAGCAAGCCAGTGGGATGATAAGGTAATGACTTCTAAATATCCATCCATAAAAGCAACAAGAACACTGGCAAAAGTTTTCAGAATCAGCTTTTTCAGAAATCTGGCAAAAGACAAATGCTTTAAACAATTCAAGGAATTTTTATTCAAGAAAAAAAGAGATGAATTCTGATACTAATAGTTAAAATTGTCCCATTTGAACCTGACCTAATCCTATACCTCTCTCTCTCTAGTTCCCAGTGTCCTTGTCAACAAACAGCTCCACAATCATGGGAAAAAAACAACAACATCACAGTCAATGGCAGAGGCATGAAAGGTTTGGAGCTTCGAAATGCATCATTCTCAGAGAATAATCATTATCTGTCATGTCTAGAATCTCCCCTGAAACCACCACTTACAGGGATTGAATTTACTTAATATGACAAAGGACTCCTTCACTATGAAAAATATTTCCCAGGTGTGTTTGTGAAGAAAAAATATCAATGGCTGTTGTTGAACATTTGAGCTGCCTAAGTTGACCAAAACTTAAATAGAAAATCTAGGGAATGAAATGTCCAGAGGGGGCTTTGAAAAGTTCCAGATTATTACTAGGATCTAAAAAGCCACATATGTATACAAGAATGTGTGCATGCCCAGGTAGACTTGAGAAAAATTTAAGTTTTCACCACTGGCTAACCTTAAGGAACCTACATAGCCAGAATATTCTAGAGTCACAGAAGTTAAAGAGAGAAAGAGGCAAAAAGCATATTTGAAAAAATAATGGCTGAAAACCTCTAAATTTGGATAAAAGTATTCAATCTACATTTCCACATTGCTCAATAAACTCCAAGTAGCATAAACTCAAAGAGATCCACAAGTAGACATAACACAAACTGTCAAAAGACAAAGAGAGAATCTTGAAAGCAGCTAGAGAGAAGTGAATTATTATGTAAGGAATCTTTATTAATATTAACAGTTGATTTCTCATCATAAATTATGGAGGTCAAAAGGCAGTGGGATGATATATTTATAAGTGCTGAAAGGGAAAAAAATCAAGCAAGAATTCTATATCCAGCAAAACTATCCTTCAAAAAAATGAAGGTAAAATTAAGACATTCCTGGAAAAACAGGAAGCTCAGAGAAATCAAATGCTATCAAAACGTCTCTGCAAAAAAATACTAAAGGGAGATCTTCAGGCTGAAATGAAAGGACACTAGAAAATAATGAATTAGCTATTAATGAAAAATTAAGAGAACCAATGTATTAGCTATATAGGTAAATATAAAAACCATATAAATATCTTTTGAATTTAACTCTTTTTTCCCATCTGATTTAATAGACAGCTACATAAAACATTTTTAATAAATATGTGTTGACAGTTACATAGTGTATAAAGATGAAATTTATTGAAAATAATAGCACAAAAGTAAGTAGAGGGAACAGATGTATACAGGAGCAAAATTTTTGCATGATGATGAAATAAGTTAGTATTAATATGAATTATACCATTATAAATTAAGGTGTTAATTGTAATCCCTAGGGCAACCACTAAGGAAATACCTAAAAAATAGAGTAAAAGAAATGACAAGGGAATTAAAATGATACCATAGAAAGTGTATATTTAATGCAAAATAAGCAGTAATGGAGGAAAAGAGTAACAAAAAGTCATGACATATAGAAAACCAATAGCAAAATGGAAGACAAAAATCTTACCTTAGCCACATTTACATAGAATATAAATGGATTAAACACTCTAATCAACAGGCAGGCATTGTCAGAATGGATTTTCTTTTAAATGATCAAATACATTGTTGATAAGAAACATGGTTTAAATTCAAAATTTGAATAGACCTATAACAATAAAGATATTAAATAATAATTTAATAGAAAGTGCAAGACCAGATGGCTTCACTGGTGAATTCTACCAAACATTTAAAGATAAATGATGAGCATCCTAAATATTACTGTGTTGGAAACTCTTAAAACCAGATCCTCTGCCTCTAAGGATTTGTTGTTGCTAAGGCTGCTGTTGTTTGTATGGTGAATTTCCTGAACTAATTTGTAAAGTCTCTCCTCAGTTAGCTTAGGGATTAGTTTATGATTATACAGAAATTTGCTTAAATGCCTGTAATCAGTAAATCTTTCATTCTTTACTAAGGGGCTCTATATACATTGTGGGGTATGCCTTCAATGCTCAGGATGTCATTTTACTCTCTCCTTTTTTTCTTTAGGTTTGTTTTCCCTTCTTTTGGTTTACTTTCACCATATTCAAAATAAATAATGCAATAAATCATGAATGACTGATTTATAATATGGGAAATAAACCTAGCAAATCTTTTATTTATCTTTGAAAACCTATGGATGAATTCTTTTACCGGCACAAAGGAAAAAAATCAAGCAATGCAAAATGAACAAACAATTCTGAAAATGCCAAGTACAATAATTATTTCATTGAAACAAAATGGAAATTAGATATTTGACAGCTTCTTGAGTGAATGCCAGTAGCCAACTGCAGAACTGGAAAGACATAGCACTTAGGCAATTTCTCTGATGCCTTTTATTTGTCAACAAAAAAGGAAATTAATATTTAGAAGAAAATGGTCTTTAAACTCAGCCCTTCAATTTAAGACAAAGAGGTATTTTAATAGCCACTAAAAACCATATGCTGTGGGGGAGGATATGTTTTGTTTTTGGTTTTGTTGTACTTTTTCAATTTATTTTTATTGATTTCACCATGTCATAATGGAACATGCTTTTTGAAACTTCCCAATGGAAAAAAAGATAGTTAAAATTTAAAATTTTAAAAATAAAGTCTATGGAAGAAAATCTTCATGAGATTTAGAAATTTTGAAACAGGACATTAAAAAAAAAGAATAACCATCAAAAAAGATTGATAAATATGAATACATTAAATTTAAGAATTTTTATTTACTAAAAGATATCCTTAAGAGAGCAAGCAGACAAGCTACGGACTAGGAAAAAAGTTTATTTGCAGCATATGTGTTGTTTTCATTGGTCTCAAGATATTTCCTAATCCTCTTGTGATTTTTTTCTTTGACTCATTGGTTGTTTAAGAGTATGCTCTTTGATTTCCACATATATGTTAATTTTCCAGTTCTTCCTATGTTATTGATTTCTAGCTTTATTCTACTGTGTTCAAAGAAGATACATTGCATAATTTCAATATTTTAAAATCTGAGACTTCCTTTGTGACCTACCATGTAATCTATGCTGAAGAAAGACCCATGTGCATTAGAGAACAATATATATATATAATGCTGCTGTTTGTGATGTGTTCTATAAATGACTTTTAGGTCTAGATGTTTTATATCCCTGCTTAAGTCTTCTATTTCCTTTAAGATCTGTTTAGGTATTCCATCCATTATTGAATGTGATGTATCGAAATCTACTAAATACTATTAATCATCTATTTCTTCCTTCAAATCTGCCAATGTTTCCTTCATTAATTTTATGGCTTTGCTGTGAAGTGCATGTATTTGTAATTTTATGTCTTCTTGTTGAATTGATCCCTAAATCAAGATTTAGGGATCTTCTTTGTCCCTTCCAGAGTTTTTCACTTAATGCCAATTTTATCTGATGTTAGTATAGCTCCATAATCTTTTAGTTATTATTTGCATTTTTTTCCCATCCTTTCACTTTCAAGCACTCATGTCTTTGAATTTAAGGTGAGTTTATTGTAGACTGCTGTACTAGTCAGGGTTCTCTAGGGAAACAGAATCAATAGGAGATATCTGTAAATAGTATGAGATTTTGTAAGAGTTTCTCACTTGACCATGGGGATGTACAAGTACAGGTTCCACAGGCAGGCTGCAAACCAGGGGCTCCGATGAAAGTCCAATGAAGGTCTTTGATGAGTTTCTGGGAACCATGGCTGTCCAAAGATGAGCTGGGAAATTCTCTCTGAATGCCGAAATCACTTCCCCTTTTAAGGCATTCAACTGATTGGATAAAGCATCACTCATTGCTGATGGCAATCTCCCTGGTTGATGTAGATGTAATCAGCCATCTATGCAGTAAACTCACTTGGCCGAGTTGACAGAGTAGCCTAACCATCACAACTGTGTATAGTTGAGTCATACTTTTTAAAAAATCTACTCTGCCAATCTCTGCATTTAACTGTAAAGTTTAATCTGTTTTTATTTGAAGTAACTACTGATAATGCAGAATTTTCTTCTGCCATTTACTATTTGGACTTTATAAGTTTTATACCATTTTTGTCCCTCAATTCTTCTGTTAATGACTGCTTTCATATTTACTTGAATTTTTGTAGTGTACCATTTTGAATCCCTTCTCGTTTCCCTTTGTATATAATTTTCAGTTTTTTTGTGTGCGTGTGCACAGTTAGCTTGGGGCTTAAATTTAACATCTTAAATCTATAGCAATCATGAGGGTTTTGATATCAACTTAATTTCAATAGCATTCAGAAGCACCTGTTTCCATTCCCTTCCATCTCCCCACCTTTTTGATGTATGTGTTACAGTTTATATATATTTTATATGGACGTCCCAAACCATAGATTTATCATTACTTTTCAAGCACTTGCATTTTAGAACCTTTACTAGAGACCTTTATTTCTTTCCGCCAATTTGATACACTAGTGTCCTTTCTTTTCAGTCTATAGAACTCCCTTTAACATTCCTTGTAGGGGAGGTCTAGCAGAGATGAGTTGTCTCCACTTTTGTTGAAGTGGGAAAGTCATCATCTCTCCCTCATTTTTGAATGACAGTCTTTCTGGATATAAAATTCATGGCTGTCATTTATTTTATTTTAGTACTTTATTTTCATTCCACTACCTTCTCACCTTCATGGTTTCTGATGAGAAATAAACATCTATTGGGGCTCTCTTGTATATAGAACATTGATTTTCTTTTAAAGCTTTCAGAACACTCTCCTTGTGCTTAGCACTCAACAGTTTAATTACTATGGTTCTTTTCAAGTTTATCCTGTTTGGGTTTTTTGGGCTTCTAAAATGTGGATATTCTTGCCTCTCAATAAATTTCAGAAGTTTACTGCCATTATTTCTTTGAATATTCATTCTGTTCCTTTCTTTCTTCTCCTTCTGGGACTCCCATAATGTGTGTATTGGTACACTTGATTGTATCCCACAGGTTTTGTGAACACATAGTGCAGGGTCCTTCTCCATTTTACTGAACCTGTAGCTTATCCTAGGCTTGTACTCTCTTATAACCTTAAGGAATTTCACTGTTTACAGTAATGCCAATGTCCACTCCATTCCCTAGGAGATAGACTTTTCTCTCCTCCAAAGTGTTTAATTGTATGTCTTAAAGTAGGTAATCCTTTGTCCCAGGCTGTTTTGACTTAATTATTTCTTCCATTGCTTTAGCAGTCTACTAGCAGCTTACACCTGTAAGGTAAGTTCTGGGAAGGGGAGCCAGAGAAAAGTTTTGTGGTGCAGTTTATCAGGCTCCCACCTGACAGATGGTATGGGCATACTAGCACCCCAGTATGGTCATAAGAAATACTCTGTTCCCTCCAGAATGGGTCAGGGACTCACAGCTAAAGCTGCTGCCATACCATGCTGGGTGGGGTGGGAGAGGGGCCAGCAAGGGCACCAGGAGCTTCTACCAATTTTTAAGCTGACTTTTCTTGATTTGGCACTTGCCCAATTATTGTAACCATTAACTGTTTTCTGTAGTTTTGAGGAAGAGCGCTCTGACAGTTTTGCATAGTTGTTTAAAGATTCTGTGGAGTAATGATACCCTGGAGCATCTTATTCTGTCATCTTGGTCTAGTGAATGTCTAGATAAGCATTTTTATTATTGAGACACAGTACTGTTTTGCAATTTATTTATTATCAAATATATAGTAAATTTTTAAAAGAACTCAGGTTTTTTATGTCCATTTTTTGTCGGAGTGTCTATATGTGTGAGAAAGAGAGAGGGAGAGAGAGAGATGAAGAGAGAGGGAAAAAATGAGACGGGGAAAGGAGAGATCTTTTTCTAATTGTATCATAACATATTGTGAAATTGATTTTTAAAAGCCTGCCTAGAGCAGTAGAGTAGGTTATCAAAAGGCCAAAGTTAGAGACAAATGGCTTGGCTTAATTACAACAATTACTGGAAAAACATAGAATTTCAGGCTATTGGTAAGATTTTGCAGAATGAAATTTAATCCCCCAAAACTTCTTTAAACAAATAATATGGAGTGTCTTTAAGTTTTAAGAAAAGAAAATATGTAACTCAAATAGAAAATTCTAGGAATTATAAAAAGTGAAAGACATAGGTGAGGCATAGAAACTTGAGCTGATTTAGTCCACTCTTCTCATTACACAAATGAGACAAGAGACCCACACGGTGTAAATTAGTAGCCAACATCAATTTATTAATGGTATAGAAGGGGTCCCAATGTCCCTGACATTTAGAAGACCATTCTTTCCTTTCATCACTGGGTCGCTCAACATGCAGGCACTGTAATGTACCTGTGATTAGGACATGTAGAGTTAAAATTCCAATGAGTTTCTATTACTTAAATCAACAATTATGTTGATTAACATAATTAACACCCCAATTATGTGAATCTTGTGGTACTCTGAACTAAATCCAAATTATATTTCTCTAAAGGACAAATCAACACATTGGCTATGGGCTCTGTTCAAAGTGACAATGTGTTCTAAAAAATAGATTCTAAGGTATCTTGTCCTGGTGAGATTGTGCACAAATGTCTCTGAAATGTAACTGCTACAAGGACACCCACCCAATTACCAAAACCAATAAATATAGGTAAGATTCCTAAAAATAAAAACCAGGAATAATTTTTATCTGTCTTCAAAGATTCATTCTAAAAAGATAAAATGATGAGATAAATTGCATTTCTCAGAGAATACTGAATATTTTCTTCAAATATAAAATCATTGCTTCTTTAGTTTTAAGGATCTCTTTTTGGCAAAAAATATATTTTTTGTAGGGTTTGGCACAACTTTGATCAAATCATTATTACTTTTTTATAGATGGCCCACACCTACCTTTTAAAATTTTTATTATTTTAGTCTTGAAATCCTTTCATTCAACAAATATTATTAGGTAGTTATGATGTATTCTATTTTTGGGGGTGGGGGGTGGGAAAAAGAACAGCAATTACTTTCCTTAAACAGATCTCAATCACTTTACAAGCAACATACCTCTAGTTGTGATAAACTTTACTTCTCAATGAGACTAGTCAATCATTATTAGGTACCTAAGATTCCTTTTAAAATTATGCCATTCAAGTGGTGGCATTTTCTAATATCTTGGATTATCCACTTTTTCATAGCACTGCTTCAGCTAGGTAGGCAGTAGTGGTGTTCAAAACCAGCCAAACCAGAAAAGTGATCTCAAGAGTTAGCCCCAGCCAAAAAAAAAGTGCTGTTCAGGCTTTCAGCTTTAAGGTATCTTAGGGCAAATTTATTATTTTATTTTTCTCATCAGAAGTGACCAGATTAACATGGTGAGACCTTGTCTGAGACCAAATCTTTGTCCTATCCTACCTCCTTCTC
>JAQZBX010100033.1:0-11410 GCA_029593785.1 Cabassous unicinctus
TCTGCCTCAAAACCTGCAGAGAGAAGCCTGCAGGGTAATTGATTGATGTACAGAGGCAGACTGAGAGGCTCCACAAGGGCCCAAGAAGGAAGGCTGTTCTTCCTTAGCTTTCTTTGACTGCTTGCTTCTGTGTTTGTTTGTTTCTTGCTTTTCTTTCCTCTTTCCTCCCCCCACCCTTTTTAGAAACTAGGTGCTGCTACCTTGTTTCTTCTTTGCTGTACTTCTTCCTTGATATCCCATTTTTTGTGTATATTGATTTTGTTTACCAATGCTATCTCTTTTTCTTCTTTCACCTTTCTATCTTCTGCTTTCTGTTGTGGTGCTTCCATTTCACCTTTTATCATTAGTCTTCAACTTTAATGGTTTTGATTTCTATCTTGTCTATTCTGTTTTCTTTTTTCTTTTTTAGTGACTTTTTCCTTCCAGCCATTTATTTACTCTTTCTCTATCTCCTCATCATTCTGGCCTTTTAAATCATTCTATATATTTCTCTCTATTTGGTTTCCCATTCCATTGTAGGTACTCCACTTTTTATTCCCTATTACTCTACACTGCTTACATGAGTTAAATATTCATTTTACTAAGTCTTTTATAGCCCCTCTTCTGACATTTATTATTAACATTGTTATCCTTTTTCCTTTCTTACCTCTTTCAATTTCTCTGGCCCTAATCTTTTGTCTTCAAGGGAACATAAAAAACAGCAAGGAAATAAAACAAGAAGAACAAAGAGTCAAAAAGAAAACTTAACACACACACAGACCACTAGCTAAATAAAACTCTAGAGCAGAGAGAGAAGCTAATCAACTGATTAAACTCATCAATATAAAATGATGTCCAAAGGCAATAAAAAATTAGAAACCATACTGAGAAACAGGAAGACATGGACCAGTCCAATGAACAAACTAAAATCCAGGAAGAGATCCAGAACATTGAACAACTGATAAAAAATGTCCAAACAAATATCATGGACAAACTTAATGAAGTCATGGAATAGATTAAGGATATTAAGAAAACACTGGGAGAACATACTGAAGAAATTGTAAATATACATAAAACGATAACAGATATGATGGTGATGAATGGCAGACTCCAAAAAATAAAAACGACAAAGAAATCACATAACAGCCAATTTGAACAGGCAGAAGAAAGAATTAGTAATGTGGAAGACAGTACATCTAAAATCAAACAGATAGTAGGACACATAGATAAAAAGAAAAAATCTGTAAGGGATTTAGGGATCTAACTGACAACACAAATTGCGCAAACATACACATTTTAGGCATCCCAGAGGAGAAAAGAAGGGAAAGGGAACAGAAGGAGTGTCAAAGGAAATAATGACTGAAAGCTTCCCAACCCTATTGAGTGAGATGGATGTACATGTCCAGGAAGTACAGCACTCCTCAAACAGTATAAATCCCAACAGGCCTACTCCAAGATATATACTTTTCAAAATGTCCAATGCTCAAGACAAAGAGAAAATACTGAAGGTAGCAAGAGAAAAGAGAACCATCGCAAGCAAGGAAACTCAATAAGATTAAGTGCTGATTACTCATCTGAAACCATGGAAGCAAGAAGATAGTGGTATGACATAGTCAAGGTACTAAAAGAAAAAAACTTCCAGCCATGAATTCTCTATCCAGAAAGCTGGTATTTAAAAATGATGGAGAGTTCAAAATATTCACAGATGAACAGAAATTAAGAGTGTATGCCAATGAGAAAACTGCACTTCAAGAAATGCTAAAGGAAGTTCAACAGGTTGAAAGGAAAAAATAGGAGAGAGAGAGGTGAAGGAAAGTGTAAGATCAACTAAAAAGACAAAAAGAGAAATAAAAACAACATATGACATACATACACCAAAGACAATATGGCTGATGTAAGAAATTCCTTGAGAGTAATAACACTGTATGTTAATGGATTAAACCAGTCAAGAGACACAGATTGGCAGAACGGATAAGGAAATATCATCCATCTATAAGCTGTCTACATGATACCCACCTTAGACTCAGGGATTTAAAGAGGCTGAAAGTGAATGACTGGAAAACAATCTTATAAGCAAACAATAACCAAAAAAGGGAAGGAGTAGCTATCCTAATGTCTGCCAAAGTACACTTTCAATGCAAAACTATTGTAAGAGACAAAGATGGACACTATACATTAGTAAATGGACTAATCTTTCAAGAAGAGAGAACAATCATAAACACTTATGGACCTAATCAGGTTACCTCAAAATACATGATGCAAACTCTGGAAAAACTAAGTGGAGACATAAGAGTCTCTACAATTTTAGTGGGGGGACTTTAATATACAATTATCACCATTAGAACACCTAGACAGAGAATCAATAAAGAAACAAACACTGTGAATAACATATTAAAGGGCCTGGATTTAATAGACATATACAGAACACTACACCCAAATACAGTGGGATTTACATTCTTCTCCTGTGCACATGGATCATATTCCAAGATAGACCACATGTTAGGCCACAGAACAACTCTCAATGAATTAAGAAAGATTGAGATTATACAAAGTAATTTTTCTGACCACAATGGAATGAAATTGGAAATCACGAAGGGCCAGAGAACCAGATTAGGCACAAAGATATGGAAATTAAACAACACACCCTTAGACAAATAGTGGGTCAAGGAGGAAATCTCAAAAGAAATCAGTTACTACCTTGAAATGAATGAAAATGACAACACAACATAGTAAAACCTATGGGATTAAGCCAAAGCTGTACTGAGATGGAAATTCATAGCCATAAATGCATCTACTAAAAAAGAAGAAAGAGCTAAAATTGAAGACCTAACTAGACACCTGGAGAAATTGGAAAAACAACAACAAATGAACCCCAAAGGAGGTAGAAAGAAGGAAATAACAAAGATTACAACAGAACTAAATGAAATAGAAAATAAGAAAGAACTAGGAAAAAAAAAAAACGCTGCTTCTTTGAGCAGATCAATAAAATCAAGAAACCCTTAGCCAGACTAACAAAGAAAAAGAGAGAGCAGATGATAATACACAAAATAAGGAATGAGGAAGGGGATATCACTACTGAACCCACAGAAATAAAGAATATCATAAAGGATACTTAACAAATTATATGCCAACAAGAATGATAATTTAGAGGAAATGGACAAATTCCTAGAAACTCACAAGCAGCCAACATTGATGAAAGAAGAAATTGATGATATCAACAGTCCAATAACAAGTAAACAGGGAGACTCAGTCATCAAAATCCTCCCAACTAAGAAGAGCCAGGGCCAGATGACTTCACAGGTGAATTCTATGAAATATTCTGAAAAGAGCTAAAACCAATCCTGCTTAAGCTCTTCCAAAAAATAGAAGTAGAAAGAACATTACCTAACGCATTCTATGATGTCAAAATTACCCCAATACGAAAGCCAAACAAAGATACAAGAAAGGAAAATTACAGACCAATTTCTCTAATGAACCTTGATGCTAAAATCCTCAACAAAATACTTGTTAATTGCTTTCAACAACATATCCAAAAAATTATACACCATGGCCAAGTGGGTTTCATCCCGGGCATGCAAGAATGGTTCAAAATAAGAAAATCAACCAATGTAATACACCACATAAATAGATTGAAAGTAAAAAAATCACATGATCATCTCTATAGATGCAGAAAAATCATTAAAAAAAATACAGCACACTTTCCTGATAAAAACACTGCAAAAGATAGGAATAGAAGGAAACTTTCTGAACTTGTTAAAGGGTCATATTTAAAAAACCCAAAGTTAACATCATCTTCAAAGGTGAAATCCTAAAAGTCTTCCCTCTTAGATAGGGAACAGGACAAGGATGCTCACTATCACCACTCCTATTTAAAATTGTCTTAGAAGTACTGTTCAAGCACTGAGGCAAGAAAAATATAAAAAATGCATAACAATTGGAAACGAAGAAGTAAAAATTTCACTTTTTGCAGATGACATGATCCTTTACATAGAAAGCCTTGAGAAATCTTCAACAAAGCTTCTAGAATTTATAAAGGAGTTCAGTAAAGTTGCAGGCTATAAGATCAATGCTCAAAAATCAGTAACATTTCTGTACACCAATAACAAGCAATCTGAGGAAGAAATCAAGAAAAAAATACCATTTACAATAGTAACTAAAAGAATCAAATACTTAGGAATAAATTTAACTAAAGATGTAAAGGACTTATACATAGAAAACTACACAACACTGTTATTAAAGGAAATCAAAGAAGACTTAAATAAATGGAACAATATTCCCTGTTCATGGGTAGGAAGACTAAACATCATCAAGATGTCTATCCTACCCAAACTTATGTACAGATTTAATGCAATCCCAATAAAAATCAATAGTGTATTTTTTAAGGAATTGGAAAAAATAACAACAAAATATATTTGGAATGGTAAGAGGCCCCAAATCACCAAAGACATATTGAAAAAGAAAAATGAAGTTGGAGGTATCACACTACCTGACTTCAAAACATACTACAAAGCTACAATGGTCAAAATTGCATTCTGTTGGCACAAGGATAGCCATACTGATCAGTGGAACTGTATTGAGAGTTCTGATATAAATCCTTGCATATACAGTCATCTGATATTTGACAAGGCCACCCACCCCACTTAGTTGGGAGAGAATGGTCTCTTCAACAAGTGGTGCTTGGAGAACTGGATATCCATATCCAAAAGAATGAGAGAGGGCCACCATCTTACACCTTATACAAAAATCAACTCAAGATGAATCAAAGATCTAAATATAAAAGCCAATATCATAAAGGCATTGGAAGATAATGTAGGGAAGCAACTACAGGACCTTGTAATAGAAAAAGATTTCTGAATTTCACACCCAAAGCATGAGCAGCAAAAGGAAAAATAGGAAATGGGATCTCAGCAAGTTTAAAATCTTTTGCACATCAAAGGACGTTATTAAGAAAATAAAACAGCAGCCTACCCAATAGGAGAAAATATTTGGTAACCATATATCTGATAGGAGCCTAATATTCTGCATATATAAAGAAATCCTACACCTCAAAAACAAAAAGACAAACTACCCATTTAAAAACTGGGCAAGTGACCTGAAAAGACATTTCTCCAAGGAAGAAATACAAATCGCTATATAGCACATGAAAAAATGCTCGACATCACTGGCTATTAGGGAAAAGCAAATCAAAACTACAATTAGATATTATTTTATACCAATTAGAATCATGGCTATTGAAAAAAACAGCAGACTATAAGTGTTGGAGAGGATGTGGAGGAATGGGAACACTCATCCACTGCTGGTGGGATTTTGGATTTGTCTAGCCATTGTGGAGGACAGTTTAGTGGTTCCTCAAAAAACCAACTATAGATCTTCTGTATGATCCAGAGATTCCACTGCTGGGTATATATCCAGAAAAATTGAAAGCAAAAACATGAACAGATATATGCACACCAATGTTCATTGCAGCATTGTTCACTATTGCCAAAATTTGGAATGAATCCAGGTGCCCATCTACAGATGAATGGATAAATAAAACGTGGTACATACATACAATGGAATATTACTCAGCTGTAAGAAGGAATAAAGTGCTAACACAGAGGATAACATTGATGAATCTTGAAGACTTTATGTACATCCATCAAAGCAAGCCAGGCATTGATGGACGTATAGCACATGACCTCACTGATATGAATTAAGGAAATTGAGCAGTCCCTGAGAATGATTGTCTGAAAGATAGGTTTACAAGAAAGAGAAAGAGAACAGAAGGTTGTGAGCCATCCCCCATACGGGTATAATCTATGTAACGTGATAGAGTGTCACTGTGTATTGAAGGGATAGGACAGGAGAGTAGTGATATTATTGGGTTTGGTGGTGCAAGGTTGACAGATGGGTGGATTGGGAAGTGTGGGTTGGAATACCCAAGATACTGGGGGGAGAGATGGGAGAGGAACCAGGTGAACAGTTGGGATTTGCGGGTATAAGGTTGAAAGTACAGGCGTGGGATTGTTCTTATGGCAATATGACAAGGAAATGTCACTGGTTTAGCATGTTGGTTGGGGGTCATTTAGGACAGGGCACACCTGGAGCAGCCTCTAGGGAGTGTGTGAGTGTTTATCCTGTCATAATGTGTTGTATCAGTGTGTGTATATCCACACAATGAATGGGAAGGAGATGGACTCCATCTTTGGGTGGACGAATTCACTCATAAATAGGCAGGTGGACATCTCTTTAGAGCAAGGGTGGTTCCTAATAGCGGAGGACAAACCAGTGTGTCAAGACCTCTTCTTGCATGTAACTATGAATCTTGTTATCCAATTAGTCAAGCCAGGGGGTCATTGTGGTCCCCAGCAGGATGGGGAGGGAGGAACAGAATATATCAAACAGGGAGTATTTATTGGTCAGTGGAAATGTTTTTCATTACCTTACAGTGATGGACACAGGACATGGTAAATATCAACAAAATTTATAAATGTATATGTTCTAAAATGTAAACCATACTTTAAACCATTGACAATGTTTAATAGCTATGTTTCACTCTCTGTATATCAGTTGTAACAATGCTACCATCCACATACACAAAGGTTTTAATATGGGGTGAGGAAAGAAGGAGGAGTTTGGGTATATGAGATTGTCTTGTATTCTCTGTGTGACTTTGCTGTGACCTAAAACTTCTTTGAAAATTAAGTGAATAATAGTGAGACACTGGAGAGAGAGAGGAGGAAGGTGCTCCAGTACAGATTGGACAACAGATATTACAGTGATAAAAGGTAAAATGTCAAAAAAAAATTTCTATTCCTATTTTTTGAATATCCCAGTCCTTTAATTTTATTTCTTTTTAGTTTTTTTAAGTTTTCAGGTTTTTTTATCTCTTACATTTAAACTTATCATTATTATTTCATTTTCCTATTAATTGTATTTGGCTGTTGTATTGGCTTCATCATTAAAGAAGCTTTGGATCACAGAAGGGTTACAACTGGCCTGGAGAGGACCATTTTGGGAAGGTGTCAGGGATGGGGGGGTGCATGGGAGGAAGTTCACCTGAACATACATAAAAGGTATATAAAATAGTTCAAATGCTCACAGGGCATGATCACGGTGGGTGGAGAATCACTCAATAAAAGAGAGAATACTGAATTCCCATCCTAGAGAGCTCTGCCACATTCTCCAAGGGGCAGCAACAGTCTCCCAAGTGCAGGGGCAGAACTGGCAAGTGAGAATGCATATGAAGGGAGAATGCATATGAATAAATTAGCATCCTCCCACCATGGTGCATGACTCCGGGGATAAGCCTGCCCAGCAATGAGTGATTACTACCAAGTGCAAACTGGCAATATGACTGGAAAAAGACCTCAAAGGGGAAAAAGATAAAGACAAATGAGTTCATATGGCTAAGAGACTTCAAAATAAGTCCAGAGGTCATCCCAGATATAACACATATGCACATCTCAGTAGGACCTCATAGGCTTCCAATGTGTATATCACCCCCAAATAGAGGGGCTCCTGAGGGCTCTGGACACCCCCAGGTCCTATATCAGGGTGGATAGATCCAGAGTTTTGTGCCTTATCAGTGGGCCCTACTTTGGAATCTGGGCTCCTGAGAGTGAGAGTTGGACTCAAATATGTCTTCCCTGCACATGGTCCATCTGTTCCTTCTACTCAAACCTATACATTGTGCTGGAAGTTGTTGGTGTACTTCCAGAGACTGGAGTCTTTTGCTGTCTGTGTGCTGACTATTCCTAGAATTTTTTGTAGCTGCAACTCCTACTCTACAGCTCGATGGACTTACTGAAGACACCTGGCAGGGAGATGACGATGGACAACAGCCATCCCAGGGAATGGAGAGAGTCTACAGCTGCAGGCAGGTTAATCCCATCCATCTTATCCATGGGATATAAGCCCCCTCTCACTTGCAATTGGAGTGGGCATCATCATCCCAGACTCCTCAGGATTCAGGGAAGAGCTATGGACTTGAGTGGACTTACTGGCATTCTCTTATTGACATATTGTGATTCAACCATTGGAAGAAATTACAAAATTAATGTGGATCCAGTGGCCATTGGATGCTTTGGGGGCAGGGAGAGTGAAAAGCAGTTGTAATACAGGGGCTTTTCTGGGACTTGGTAGTTATCCTGAGTGACATTGCAATGACAGATATAGGCCATTTTATATCATCATATAACATGTAGGACTCTGTGGGAGAGAAAGTGGTCTACAATGTGAACTATGGTCCATGTTTAATTGCAAAGCCTCAGGATGTATATATCCATTGCAGGTGATGTGCCACACTTATGAAGGATGTTGATGTGGGAGGTTGTGGGAGGTGTGGGAGGTGCAGCATATGGGAAACCCTACAATTTTTGTGTAATATTTATGTAATCTAAGTATCTTTTAAAAAATAAAAATATTATTATTAAAAAATAATAATAATAATACATTAGAGGAGGTAGACCAAGTAGACATATGCAGAATACTACACCGAAATAAAGCTGGATATATATTGTTCTTGAGTGCACATGCATCATACTCCAAGATAGACCAAATGCTAGACCACTTAACAACTCTCAAAGAATTCAGAAAGATTGAGATTATGCAAAGTAATTTCTCTGACCAAAATGGCATGAAATTGGAAATCACAAATGGCCAGAGAACCAGATTAAGCACAAAGATATGGAAGTTAAACAACAAACTCTTAGACAAACAGTGGCTCAAGGAGAAAATCTCAAAAGAAATCAGTAACTACCTTGAAATGAATGCAACTGATAACACAACACATCAAAACCTATGGGATGCAGCCAAAGCTGTACTGAGAGGGAAATTCATAGCCATAAATGCATGTATTAAAAAAGAAGAAAGGTCTCAAATTGAAACCAACTGCACACTTGGAGAAAATGGAAAAACAGCAACAAATTAACCCCAAAGGCAGTAGAAAGAAGGAAATAACAAAGATTAGAGCAGAACTAAATGAAATAGAAAATAGGAGTGTGCTAGAAAAAATAAACAAAACCAAAAGCTGTTTCTTCATGAAGACCAATAAAATTAACAAACCCTAGCCAGACTATAAAAGAAAAAGAGAGAGCAGATGCAAATACACAAAATAAGGAATGAGGAAAGGGATATCACTACTGACCCCACAGAAATTAAGAGTATCATAAGAGAATACTTTGAAAAATTATTTGCTAACAAGAATGATAATTTAGAGGAAATGGACAAATTCCTAGAAACTCACAAGCAGCCTACATTGATGAAAGAAAAAATTGATGAACTCAACAGTCCAATTACAAATAAAGAATAGACTCAGTCATCAAATCCAACTAAGAAGGACCCAGGACCAGATGGCTTCACAGGGGAAATCTACCAAACATTCTGTGAAGACCTAACACCAATCCTGCTTAAGCTCTTCCAAAATATAGAAGAAGAAGGAACATTGCCTAATTCGTTCGATGATGCCAATATTACCCTAATACCAAAGCCAAACAAAGATACCACAAGAAAGGAAAATTACAGACCAGTCTCTCTAATGAAACTAGATGCTAAAATCCTAAACAGAATGCTTGCTAATTTCATTCAACATCATATCAAACAAATTATACAGCATAACCAAAGGGTTTCATCCCGGGTATGCAAGGATGGTTCAACATAAGAAAATCAATCAATGTAATACACCACATTAGCAGATTAAAAGAAAAAAAATCACATGATCATCTCTATAGATGCAAAAAAAGCATTCGACCAAATACAGTACTCTCTCCTGATAAAAACACTGCAAAAGATAGGAATAGAAGGAAACTTTCTGAACATGATAAACTGTGTATATGAAAAACCCAAAGTTAACATCATCTTCAATGGTGAAATCCTAAAAGGCTTCCCTCTGAGATTGGGAACAAGACAATGATGCCCACTATCACCACTCCTATTTAACATTGTCTTAAAAGTACTTGTTCAAGCACTGGGGCAAGAAAAATTTTAATGTTGTTTAGTTTTCCAATCCATGAATAAGGAATATTGTTCCATTTATTAAGTTTTTTTTAATTTCCTTTAAAAAATGTTGTTTGGATTTCTGCATACAAGTTCTTTACATCTTTAGATATGTTTAATCCTAGGTATTTGATTCTTTTAGTTGCTATTGTAATTGGAAGGTTTTTTTTATTGATTTCCTCTTCAGATTTCTCATTATTGGTGTACACAAATGCTACTGATTTTTGCCTGTTGATCTTAAATCCTACCACTTTACTGAATTCATTTATCAGCTCTAGATTTGTTGTAGATTTCTTGGGCTTTCTAAGTATAGGATCATGCCATCTGTAAATAGTGAAATTTTAACATATTTCTTTCAAATTTGGATGCCTTTTATATTATTTTCCACTCTAAGTGCTCAAGAAGGTACTTCTAAGACAATACGAAATAAGAGTGATAACAGTGGGCTATGTGTCTTGTTACAGATCTTAGAGGGAAATATTTTAGCAGATCACCAGTGAATATGATGTTAGCTGTGGGTTTTTCATATATATCCTTTATCATGTTATGGAAGTTTTCTTCTATTCCTATCTTTTGAACTGTTTTTTTTTTTTTCAAGAAAGGGTGCTGTACTTTGTCTAATGCTTTTTCTGCATCAATATAGACAATCAGGGGATTTTTTCTTTCAGTCTGTTAATGTGGTGTATTACATTGGTTAGTTTACTTATGTTGAACCATCCTTGCACAGGAGGGACAAAACCCACTTGATCATGGTGTATAATTCATTTCTTGTGCTGTTGGAATAAGATTAGCAAGTATTTTGTTGAGGAATTTAGCACCCAGATTCATTAGAGAGATTGGTCTGTAGTTTTCCTCTTTGTGGTGACTTTATGTGGCTTTGGTATTAGGGCGATGTTGGTATCATAGAATGAGATAGGCAATGTCACCTCCACTTCTTTTTTTGGAAGAGTCTAGGGAAGATTAGTGTTAGTTCTTTACAGAATGATTGATACAATTCACCTGTGAAATCATCTGGTCCTGGGATCCTCTTTGTTGGGAAGTTTTTGATGACAAATTTAATCTCATTACTTGTGATTGCTCTGTTGAGTTCATCAATTCCTTCTTTCATCAGTGTAGACTGCTTGTGTGTTTCTAGGAATTCTTCCATTTCATCTAAGTTATCCATTTTGTTGGTATACAATTTTTCATAGTATCCTCTTATAATTATCTCTATTTCTGTGGGATCTGTGGTGATATCCCTTTCCTCATTTCTTATTTCATGTATTTGCTTCTTCACTATTTTGTGTTTGTTAATGTAGTTAAGGGTTTGTCAATTTTATTAATCTTTTCAAAGAATCAGTTTTGGTTTAGTTAATTTTTTGTAGTTCTTTCTTATTTCCAATTTCACTTAGCACTGCTCTAATTTTTGCTATTTCCATCTTTCTACTTCCTTTGGGGTAAGTTTGTTTTTTTTTGT
>JAQZBX010100034.1:0-11410 GCA_029593785.1 Cabassous unicinctus
TAGTGGACTATTTTGAATCCCTTCTCATATCCCTTTGTATATATTTTTCAGAAATTTTCTTTGTGGTTACTGTGGGCTTAAATTTAATGTCCTAAATCTATAACAGGCATGTTTGATTTGATACCAACTTAACTTCAGTAGTACACACATACATTGTACCTACATTCTTCTATCCCCCACTTTTTGTTGTACTTGTTATGAATTATATCTTTACACATTGTATATTCAAAACCATAGATTTATCATTACTTTTTATATATTTGTATTTTAGAACCTGTAAAAAATAAAACATTGAGATACATACCAAAAAGTGCAATACAAGATGTAGCAGTCTGGCAGTTTGCTATAGTTATGAGTTCCAAAAACAGATATTGGATTATGCTTGTAAACTCATCTGTTCATCTGGGCTTGATTAAGTTATGATTAGGGATTTGATTGGGCCACATCAGTAGGGTGTTGAGCCCCACCCCTTGGGGGGTGGGGTCTCAAAGATAAAAGACATGGCAAAGGACAGAGTTGGAGCATTTAGAGTTGTAGTTCTGATGTTGGAGTCTTGAGCTGGAGCCCCAGGAAGTTAAATAGCTTGGTCATGAAGAAGGAGAGAAGGTCCTGGGAAAAGACACGAGCCGTTCACCTGAGAGTCTACAGCTGGCCTTGTGGAGAGAGGCAAAGCCTAGAGAGCCTCAAAGTCTACAGCTGACCTTGTGGAGCAAACAGAGGAGTTGAGCCCGGAGAGAAACAGAGCCCCAGGAAGAGAGGAACCCAAGAAGCCTGAACCCTGGCAAACGTTGGCAGCTGTCTTGCTCCAACATGTGGCAATGGACTTTGGTGAGGGAAGAAACTTACGCTTTATGGCCTGGTAACTGTGGACTTCTACCCCAAATAAATACTCTTTATACAAACCAACCGATTTCTGGTATTTTGCATCAGCACCCTTTTGGCTGACTAATACACAAGAGTACTGGCCTTTATAATTAATTATATGGTTACCTTTACTGGGGATCTTTAGTTCTTTTCCTTTTTTTTTTCTTTTTACTGGGAGGTCCCAGGGATCGAACCCAGGTTCCTCCATATGGGAGACGGATGCCTAACCATTTGAGCCACATCCGCCCCCCTCTTTAGTTCTTTATACCACTTCAATCCACTGTCTAGTGGCCTTTCCTTTCAGCCTGAAGAACTCTCTTTAGCATTGCTTGTAGGGCAGGTCTAGTCATGACAAACTCCTTCAGCTTTTTTTTTTTTTTTTCTTTTTTCAATCTGGGAATATCTTAAATGCTCCCTTATTTTTGAAAGATAGTTTCACAGGATATAAAATTCTTGGTTAGGAGTTGTTTTGGTTCAGCACTTTATATCATCTCACTGCCTTCTTGCCTTCATGATTTCTGATTAGAAAATCAGCACTTAATCTTATTGGACTCCTTTCTACTTAACATGTTGCTTTTTCTCTTGCATCTTTCAGAACTCTCTCCTTGTCCTTTGCATTCAACATTTTGCCTACAATGTGTCTGGGCATGGTTCTCTTTGAGTTTATCCTATTTGGAATTTAATTTCTTGAATGTGTATGTTCAAGTTTTATTAAATTGGGAAGTTTTCTGCCATTATTTCTTTACATATTCATACTGCTCCTTTCTCTCTTCTTTTTCTGGGACTCCTATAATATATATATTGGTACATTAGGTGGTGTCCCACATGTCTCTTAGGCTCTGATTACTTTTTAAAAATTCTTTCTCCTTTCTGCTCCTCAGCCTGAATAATTTTAATTGTCTTCTCTTCAAGTTCACTGATTATTTGTTCTGCCAGATCCAATCTGCTGTTGAAACCCTCTAGAGAATTTTGCATTTCATTTACTGTGGTCTTTAACTCCAGGATTTGTTTGGTTCCTTTTTTAATATTTCTATCGTTTTATTAAGATTCTCATATTGTTCATTCAGCATTTTCCTGATATCCTTTAGTTCTTTCTCTATTTTTTCTTTTATTTCCTTGGTCATATTGAGGATTATTATTATTTTTTAAAGTCTTTTTCCAGGATGTCCAAAGTCTGGTCTTATTCATTGATTGTTTCTGGATTTTTATCTTATTCCATAGCTGTAGCATCATTTCCTGTTTCTTTGTCTTGTAATCTTTTGTTGCTCACTGTGCCTTTTACTATTTTCATGTGTTGACTCTGGGATTTAGTCCCTGAATTGTGTGATATGACAGAGATTTCCTTGAGTTTCAAGAGCTAATAAAAACAAATATATCAATGCTAAAAATGCCCTTCAGAGTGTTTGCAATTCGGTTCTGTATTGGCTGGTACTTTCCTTCAGAGGTTAGGTGTTATATCAAGATCAACCTGAGGCAAAAGTGAAGTGCAGTGTCCTCGTCATCTTTTCTGAGCCTGTGTCTTGTCCTGGACTTGTGCTTGCAAGTGGTCTTGGGAATTCTTCTGTTTACAGGAATCTGAATGTCCCCTCTACTCCCTATAACATAGACAACCCTCATGCCATCTCCTGGGTACTGTATTGTGTCAAACGCAATAATCCTTTTTCCCTGGTCACTTTGATTTAATTGTTTCTTATACTGCTTTAGCAGTCTTCAAGCTGCTTCTGCCTATAGGTCAAGTTCTGGTAAGGGGAGCCAGAGATGAGTTTCCTGGTTCAGTCATTCAGGGTAACACCTGATAGATTGGCACCTACATACAGGCACCCCAGTATGTGCATAGAGGTGACTCTGCTCCCAGCAGAACAGGGCCAGGGACTCACAATGGGAGCAGACTGGCTCCACACTGAGCTGAGGAAGGGTTGGGGGGGAGGGATCAGCAATGGTGCCATGAGCTGCTAACATTTTTAAAGTTGTGTTTTTTAAATTCAGCACTTACCCATTGACTACAACCCTTTAACTGTTTTCTAGTGTTTTAGGGAAGATGGCTTTGCTGTGTTTTGCTATTGCTCAAAGATTCTGTGAGGGAATGGCATGCTGGAGCATCTTATGCCACCATCTTGGCTGACAGGAACCTCAAAATTCAGTCTTGAAACTACCAAGTCTTACTGCCTCAACTTGATCAGCTGAAATTCACTGACTAATTTACCCATTCATTTGTTTATTCATTCAACAAATATTTTTTGGATACCTGCAATGAGTCGGACACAAATTGTACTTAATATATTATTCCTATTGTCAAGTAGCTGAGCGAGAGAAAGGGAGAAGGAGAGAAGGAGAAATTAATATACAGATCATAATAATGATAGGAATTCAAGTCAAGGTTGTGGTGTCAGATGAAGAGGTGACACATGAGCTGAGTTCTGACAGCTGAGTGGGTGTTATACAGGAAGAAAAGCTATGAGTTGGTAGTTACAGAGAGGGCTTTCCAGGCAGAAGGAAAACCTGGGGATGAGAAAGTAGGGCACATTAGAAGAACTGCAAGGAGTTCAATATAGTGCAAGCATAAAGCGAGAGGAGAATGGCGGTGAGAGCTATTTGGAGAGGTAAGAAAGGGTGAAATCATTCAGGGCCTTTTTGTCATACTAGGAATTTGGGCTTTTATCTTCATGACCAGGGGAAGCCAAAACAGATTTTAAATGGTAGAATATCATGATCAGATTTGTGTGATAGAAAATCTTTCTGGTGGTACTGTGAAGGACTGATCAGAAGTAGATAAGACTAGAAAGAAGAAAGCCATTGAAGAGGCAATTATGGTAGTCTAGGAAAGACTTGATGGTGATCTAAACTATGTTAGTGAGAATGTACAATATGGGTGAGTGAATTAGAGAGATATTAAGTAGATAGAATCAACTTTTCTATTGCTCTCATTTCTTGTCTATTTGCTAACGCTCAGGTCTGAAAAAAACAGCATTTAATGCTGAAAATATAAGTATAAGCTTCTTCTGCTTTCTCTTCAATAGGAATATCTCTGCCAATGCCTTCTACAAAAGACCTCTTATAAAACAATACCTTTTGTGACTAGCAGGGTGGATTTCAAATACTTACCTGAGTTTTGGTGGGAAAAAATGCATTTCAGACACAGTGTTCAATAGAAGGATTCCATTATTCAGACAAATTTCTTCTTGTGATTGCTTGCAATAGCTCATTCCATCAACTATTCTGGTTACACAGAAGGGCTTCAAGCTTCTTTCTCGCAGCATTGTGGTAGCCTTTCTGGCTATTTCATGCTCATTTATACTAGAAAATATCCCCCCCTGAGTTTGTGCTGGTGTCTCTAATGACAGTTCAACAACGTCAATGATTAGAAAACATTTGGGTTCATAAGAATTCTTTGGGGAGCTTGTTAAATAAAATATTCCTAGGTCCTACTTTCCAGTATTCTGATTCAATAGGTTTGGGATGGGTCCCAGAATTCCTGTTTTTAATAAGCACCCTACATGATTCTGATCAGGTAATCATTAACCACAAACATGCTTTCAACATTTTGATTATTTCATATCCTACCTGATTTCTGAGGTAGAAATTGAGATGAATCTGTTATAATAAATACCTTCTAAAATCATGCTTATTGTATTCTATTCCTTTCACTATTTATTTTTATAAACTTTAATCAGTTTAAAATAGTGAAGGTTTTGAGCTTGATTGGTGAATGGTAAGGTATTTCAGGATGTTAAAAGTTACCTTGCATGACATTGAGATATTTAAATATTCTGATTATTGCAAAAGAAGCAACTGTATGTTGCAGTAGAGCCTACAGACAATTCTGGTGTTAATAGTGGAGGTACATTCTGGGACCTGAGGTTGAACATGTGTTTTGTGGCTTAGCGGCATTAGCATCACATGGAAGCTTGTTAGAAATGCAAATTCTTGCCCCCACCCTGACCTACAGAATCAGATCTCTGGGGGTAAGATCCAGCAATCTAGTTTAATAAGCCTATCAGGGATTCTGACATAGGTCAAGGTTTGAGAATTACTGGTTTAGTGTACATATATCTCTAGATGGAGACTGTATGTTTGTGTTTTTACTGCTTAGAACTGTACCTTAGATGGTAGAGATATTGCTTGACTTGTTTCTCCAGTGTAAATTTATATGCAGAGAGTGTATTAATTAGGATTTTGTTCAACTGGAAGTGGCAACAAACTAAAACAAAGTAACAGTGGGTTTAAATCGTAGAAATTGATTTCTCTCTTACTTACAAATCTAGATGAAGCAATTCAGGACTGACTTGATCCCCCATGATGTGAGAGACCCACACTCCTTTTTATTGCTCAGCCTTGCAAGCCCTCCATTCCCAAGTTCACTCATTACCCAAGAAGGCTGCTTTGGCCAGAACACTTAGATGCCTATTCTAGACAAGCGAAAGGAGAAAAGAGGAGTGGAAGTACACTCAGAGGAGTTGCATACGCCACTTCCACTTACAATCCACTGGCCAGAACCACGCTATGTCATTCTTAGTTTCAAGGAGATGGGGAAATATCATTTTGTTTCCTGGAGGTGATATGCTCAGTTAAAATTCAAGGGTTTTATTATTGAGGAAGAAGAGAATGGGAGAGGGTTGCAGACTTGTTGTTTCTATTGCGAGAGGGAGGGGGATCTTATACATTTATCCGGGCAATGCACATTTCTGACATGTTCTTTTTGTGTCTTTTTTAGGCTTTTACTTCCCTTCTATATAGCTATTCATTCATGGTTTTCATCTTTTGATTTCAGATTTTTATCTATTCTTTAGTTATTCTCAATGATTTTGGGGGAAAAGATGCTTAATCCTATAGAAGTTATAGTGATGAACTGATTATTATTATTCTATGAATATACATATAAACAGCTATACATATATGCAGTCTGTCTGAACATGTACATACTGTTTCCATGGCAAGCTTTTACTTCTCTTAAGTATCATTATTGGCCTGTGTTATATATGTGACTATATAAGGAAATTCCCATTTTTAATAATGCTTCTAATAGTCCACTTTCTCAGAGCTTCTAAGTTATGTCATGTCAGAGAATGATTCTAGAACCTTAAGGGAAATATCAAATTTACATGATAATATCAATGACTTATTTTAGACAGTTTTAAATAATTCGCTCTTCATTTTATCAGCTTAATATTTCCTGACATTTGAACCAGACAATGGCTGAATGCAAATGCTTTGTGTGCTCTTTAGTGCAGACACCTACTGTAAAATGGTTATTAAAAAGCCTATGAATCATCCCTTTCTCTAAAATATTCAGTTCTTTAAGCTGATTGCTATTAGCTGTTCATATTATTTTAATTAGAAGAAAACATGGCTGCTGAAAATCAGCTGAAGGTTCTATAAATAAAGGTATCCATCCTGCAAAGTCAAATTTTAATTAACCTTTTAGCATGCCAACCTTTCTACTAGAGTTTTTCAGGGATGGCAGCCATTCATTTTGTTCAAAAGCCATATGGACTATTTTTCATCTGTATGTATTCCAAATCTGTGAGAGGGTGCTCATGGAATACAAACTCACGGTTCAGCTGTCACTTAAATACCATTACCTAAATGAAAAGACACCTTAATGCAGTAGAGTGAGGTACTGTGGTCGGAGAAAGGTACAAGATAGAATAAAATAGCCATCTCTACTCTCTTCCCATTTCTCTCCCCATTCAAGCTGCTCTTTGTACCCTGACCTGCTTTGGGTATATTAGGTTCAGTAACTATAGACTTCTGATGATTAAAGCAACACCAAGCTACAATTACAGGTGATCAGATAGTCCATTTTATACTTCTCGTCATTACCAACATGAAAGGTGTTTTTTATAACCTATTTGTTGGAAAATCCATATTTGACATAAATAAGCATTTTCTGCTGATTGATTTTGTACTTTGCTATGACTGTGACTGTGGAAGAAATGCCAGATCAAAGTAAAGAGCGAGGATGAGCTGAATTCCCTTCTGTCTCTGGTTATCAGAAAAATCAGTTTTCAGGAAAATGTTTCTAATTGTTATGCAGTCAATGAAAGCCATCACACACACAACCATAGCAACCACTATAAGAACCTGATCTTAATGAGCAAAAAGCCCTAATATTAACTCAGTTTCTATGGTTATAATCAAAATAAATGTGATATTTTTCCATTTAAAATTTATAACTTTCACAATTCTCTGTGTATATTACAGCAATCAGACATCAAATATATTAAATTTACTAAACTTACTAAAAGAACCAAATAGTATAACTTTCTGGTTTGCAAATAATACCCTAGACCCATAGTGGCTGATTCGGTGCATCTAACTTAAAGTGGAAAACACATGGCTCTTAATAGGTGGCCATCATTGGATGCTTGAGACTCTCCTGATTGTTATGCTCGTGCACTATCTCTGTGCTTCCACTTTTTTGACTGCTGCTTTTCTGCATTTTGGTTACCAATATATAAATGTTAATTATTGCTATTGCTATTGGGCAGGACAGAAAATGAGGCTATCAAGCAAATGGTTAAAACCAAGGGTTCAGTGAGTATATAATCTTATGATAAAAACAAACTGCGAGTCTCGGGTGTTAGATCAAAGGAGACAGAAAAGGCCAGGCATGGATATAGCCGGCAAGCCAGAGAACCACTGTGGTAGGCAGCTTCTGACATAGATCCCAATCTCTGCCCTCTCCTCCAAGCTCTACAAAACTTGCCCTTCTTATACTCAGAGCAGGCACAGTAGGCAGTCTCTGAAATGGTCCTTATTGATCCCTCCCTTCAGGTATTGTAACCCTATCCTATTGTGTGTGGACTGGATCTAAGATCTAGTGAAGTGCTTTTAATAAATGGAATATAGCAGTATTGATGGGATGTAGCTTCTGTGGTTTGTTTACAAAATACAGTAACTTCCATCTTGCTAGCACTTTCTCCTTTGAGTGCTGGTACACTCTCTTGCTCTATAGCTTGCTCACTCTAAGAAGCAAGCTGACATACTGTGAGATGCTCTATGGAGAGGTTCACTTTGTAAGAACTGAGGGAGGCCTCTGGCAAATAGCTTGTGAGGAATTGGAGCCTCAGTCCAGCAGCATGCGAGGAATTGAATTCTGCCAACAACCACATGGGTGAGTGTGGCAGTTTGATATTATTTATGAGTTCCAAAGAGAGATATAGATTATGTTTGTAAACTGGTCTGCTCCTCTGGGCATGATAACCCTTTGATTGTATTACATTCAGCTGACACATCTGATTAAATTATGTTAAGATTAGGGCTTGATTCTACCATGTCATTAGAGTGCTACTCAGCGTTGAGTCCCAGCCCCCTTGGTGGGCTGATAAAACAGATTCTTACAGGGAAGTAGATTTACAGAGAAGTTACACAGAGGATCCTGCAGCCCTGAGAAAGGAGATGAGCCTGTAGTTTACAGCTGGCCTTGTGAAGAGAACAGAGCAGCTGAGCCCGGAAAGAAATGAGCCCCAGAGAAAGAGAGACCAGCTCTATGCCAGCCTACAGCTGAGACTGGAAGAATCTAGGCCCACGGAGATTTAAGAGGAAAGAGGAAAGCTGAACCCTCACAGACATTGCCCGCCATCTTGTGTCAACACGTGGCAACAGACTTTGGGTGAGGACGTACCTCTTATGGTACCTTGAGTTGGACTCTTTAGGACCTTGTGACTAAATACATACCCTTTATAAAAGCCAACAGATTTCTGGTACTTTGCATCAGCACTCCTTTTGGCTAACTAATACAGTGAGTTTCAAAAAGGATTTTCCCATTTGATCCCTGAAATGACTGTAGCCTGTGAGAGACCCAGAGCCAGAGAATCTGGCCCACAGAAATCATAAGATAACTGTTCTTGTCTTAAGTCACCCAAGTTTGGGGTGATTTGTTATGCAGCTATAGATAACTAATATAGACAGACTCTGAAACAGCTAGGTAACCCAGCTTTGTAGAAGGAAAGGGAAAAGGGTTGGAAGGTAGAGGGGAAGGGTCATCTCAGCATACAGGCAGGGATCAATTTCCAGAGACCCAGAGCAGAGAAGGAGGAAGGGAAAGAGAGAGGAAGAGAGGAAGAGAGGGAGAGAGGAAGAGAGGGAGAGAGGGAGAGAGGGAAAAAGAGAGAGAGAGAAAGAGAGAGAGAGAAAGAGAGATATGAAAAGCATAATCTCACTCAAAGGTCAGGGTTTAAACTGGGATAGAACAAGTACAACATACACATCTAAAAACAGGACAGAAGGTCTGTACCATAACACAAGCAGGCAAAATCCTGGTTTCCAGAATAGAACATATTACAGGGTCACAGATTACTACAGACCAGAGGAATTACAATTAGAGGACTACAATCCATTGTATTCATGATAGATCTCTCTGCAAGAGCTATGATTTAAAAACTTGTAATATTTATACTGTAGTAGGATAAACAGAACTTGAATTTATGAATCACAAATTATGTGCCTCATTATTTCATGTTCTGTCATGTTTTATATTTCATCTTCAATTATAGAGTTGTTTTTTTCCTCTGATTCATGCAGATATTACAGGATGATATGAGAGGTGTGTGTGTATGTGTATGTGTGTGTTTATAATATAATCTGGGGGAAGTATTCTACAATGTATTCTCTGAAGCCACTTACTGTGGTCATCTACTCTGAGATGCCTCTCACTCAACAATCTTGATTTTTGCAGGTAAATGTCATCAGGTTATGTTACTCCTCAGAACATAGCATGTTTCTTCAGAGTTTTGTGATTTGTTTGATAATAGCAAAGAGCTTTTGGCAGTTCTCATCCAGCTTTGGTTTCCAGAGGATTGCTATGATTCTATCTGTGGACTGTTTAGGGAATTGTTTCAGGAATATGGTGATTGATAATCTTAGGCTGCACATATAAAATATCCCCTTAGCTCTTCTGAATTTGAATCCTTTTTAGGAAGACTTGCTTTAGCAATTTGTGCCTTAGTCCATTGAAAGAGTAGCTTCATCTCACTGACTGGTAGGCTTTCAACACACCTTGCTTCTTACATCTCTCAGATTTTCCAGAGGCTATTTGCCTGCAATATGGGTGGAAATATACATAAAAATCAGGTATTCAGGATTGGAGTCCCTTGCCATCCTTTGTTGCAACTACTGATTTATGCTTCCTGGAGATGATAAAAGGGTTAATTGTAAACTATCACAGCTGATGCTGCACTGGACCTACCCATGGAGTGGAGATAAATCATCCTTAGTTTCATATATGTCATGTTAGCATTTTCTCAATATTTACATTAGTTCTGATTTGCTCACAAATCTCTATAGCCAATAGGAAAATTTTAATCTCTTTCACATCCTGCTTTTTCAGTGATGATTCACCAGACTTGGGGGCCAGGGATCCTAGTGACCCCGCTACCAGTACAGCCTTCCTCCACAACTTCCTCCTGATATTTAAGTCTTGGCACTGACATTGACTCTATCTAACAACTTACTCTTATTTTCTAAACCTCTCTTGATCTGATGATCTTCTCTTAGAACTTGGCTTCCATGGGAAGATGGGGGATGGGCAGTTTCTTCAGGTTTGTCATTATGGATCCAAACCCCAATTGTAGGCAGAGTTCAAGTTATTTCTAATGGAGCTGTAGTCAATTCAAAGGTTAAGCTAAGTATCTCTTTCACAATTATGAATATTTCACCATGGCTAAATTAAAATTTCATAACTGAAACAAAAATTTCTCCTTAAGCTCAGTTGTAAACAAAATGTCAAGAACTTAAAAAAAAAAAGTGAGAGAAAATCTAAGGAGTAAGAGCAAGAACAAGAAACCAAGAGTATTACTCCAGTTAACGAGTTCCAAAAAGAGGGAGTAGAAAAGTCATGGGAATGAAAATATTTTTTAAAAAGATATTTTTAAAAACTGAAAAGTGTATATTTCTGTATTGAAAGAACCCACAAAATACCAGCACAATTGATAATAAAAAAATACCCAAAACAAAGCATATTGTCATGACATTTCAGAATACCATGGTTAAAGAGACAATCCTAAACAATTAAAAAATATTGATTATATCCATAAAAAGAGAACCAGAATGACATAGGTCTTTCAACAACCACACCTCCTGCTTGAAAAGTCAGTGTAGCAGTTGGGCAGTTTGATGTAATTATGAATTCCAAAAATAGATATTGGATTATGCTTGTAAACTGGTGTGCTAATCTGGGCATGATTAAGTTGTGATTAGGGCGTTAACTGGGCCACGTCAGTAGGGTGTTGAGCCCCACCCCTTGGTGGGTGAGGAATCAAATATAAAAGGCAAGGCAAAGGACAGAGGAAGCAGTTTTAATGTTGGAGTTCTGGTGAGGAAGGAGAGAAGGCCCCGGGATAGAGATGAGCCATTCGCCTGAGAGTTCACAGCTGACCTTGTGGAGGAAACAGAGGAGCTAAGCCTGGAGAGAAATGCAGCCCCAGGAAGAGAGGAACCCAAGAAGCCTGAACCCTGGCAAATGTTGGCAGCTGTCTTGCTCCAACACATGGCAATAGACTTTGGTGAGGGAAGAAACTTACGCTTTATGGCCTGGTAACTGTGGACT
>JAQZBX010100035.1:0-11424 GCA_029593785.1 Cabassous unicinctus
TTTTTTTTTTTTCTTTTTTTCTTTTGTGGGCTTTTTTTGTATTTTTAGTAAATTGCTTTTTGCTGAAAGCTCCATAAGACTAAGCCAGCCTGTCCCAGCCTCACTGGAACACAACAGGCATGATCTTCTGAAGCACATTAGCCTAGCCCCACACACTGGAATTGTTTTGTGTTAATGAAATCAGGACCACCTTGTGGCATAAAGTACTCATTTCTTTCATTTTTATAATAATTCTGTGGAATGGGTTGTCCTTAACCATAGAATTGACTTGTCAATCCATTTTGGAGGCACAAAGCAGTGATAAGGCCAAGGGATGCCTAATTCTTGCCACTTAGAGCTGGGAAACCTTGCGTGTCTGGCTAAAGGAAGGGTGTGTGGCGGCATCCATCCTCTGCCTGGAGCATTCCGGCTGTCAAACCACCTAGGAGCCGGTCACAAAGGGGTGATGAGGGAAATAAGTAGAGATCAGCTTTACACGTACTAATGGGAAGGAAAAATTGACAATTACTGCAATGACTGAGAAGATCACATTTTATTTATTTAGCATTATAGTTATAGAAATAACTTCTCTAACGTTGACCCTGCTGCTACAGCGTCCCTCCCAGGACCCGAAACACTGATTGGCCAGTTACTGGGGTAACGGATCTCACTCCCTGAGCTGTAACGAGAGCCCTCACCACGGAGGGGCTGGGGTGGCCAGAACTTACTAGACTGGAGATGTGCTCAGTTCCAGACATTTCTGTAAATTTCTGCAAACGTTGGACTAGGAAAGAGAAGTGAGCTAACCAGCCAGGGGGTGGAAGAACGAGACCCGGGAAGTGGGCTGAGGGGCAAAATGAGCCGATTTAAGAGTTAAACCAGATAGTGAATATTTAAGGCTTTGTGGGCCATTTGGTCTCTAGCAATGACTCGATTCTGCCCTCATAGCGCAAAAAAGCAGCCACGGACAATATCTGAACAAATGGGCGTGGCTGTGTTCCAATAAAACTTTATTTACAAAACAGGTCGGCCCATGGGCTGTAGTTTGCAGACCCCTGGATTAAAGTAAAAATTCCGTAGCTTGGGATCCATCACTCTTGGCAGTTTAAAATGCTAGTCCTTTTCCCCATGCTTTCTCTAAAATGTGTCCATTTTCCTGAGACTTTCATATGCTCAATAAATTTACGTTTAGAAATGGACTTCCTGCACTGCAAATGCACAAATATTTTTTAAATGTTTAAAAACAATCAATCCCATGGTAACAATATATTCTTTTCCACGCTCTTCTCCATTTCCTTGCCCATGGGGGTCCACGTTCATTGCTTCATTGTTACTTTCAGGAAATTTCCTTAAGGGCCATCTGGAATGAAGCCTCCGGACTATTTGGAATGATATGTAGTACACAGTTTGGTTCTCTTAGAGTCCAAAATTACTACAAGGTAAAGAATATAGGTGCTTGGGAATCTGCAGCCCTGGACTTTCCTCCCTTTGGGCCAAGCTCTCAAGCCTTGTTCCTTGTGAGGTTTATGTATGGGTTGAGGAATTTACTGGGACATGATCACCTATCTATATTGTTCACACAGATGGCAAATCCTAAAGGAAGCAAGAGATAACCTCGATTTAAAAAGACACTTCAATTCTTAAAATTATCACTCTGACAAAAAGGAGAACTCCAATTACTGTACACTGAACTTAAGCAGGTTGAGGATTATGTATTGTCTTTGTGATGTGTTACCCGCTTGTCTGAAATGAGACAGTGAATGAGGTTTAGGAGGCTTTAACCCATAACCTAAAAGCTAATCTGTCCCATCAGAATCTCAACTTTGCCCCTAATTAGCTGTGTCATTCAAGACTCTCTGAACTTCATTTTCCTTATCTGTCAAGTAAAATGTTTGAATAGATATAGAGGGACAAAGATGAATACAAAATTCAATACCCTATGGGAAAATGCAGTGTATTTATTTGGGTGTATGTCCATCTCTCCTCTGAGACAGAAGCCTTTCGAAAGCTTGTCCAACTCGGAATCCTCCCATTGCTCACTAGTGCCTTGCCCATAGCCAGTGCTTGCTGAATGAGTCATTCCGTAGTCAGGAGCAACCAGCCTTTAAGATGTGGCAAAACTGCAAAAAAGAAAAGGAGGGCATCACTCTCCATTTGGGGTGTATATGGGCTGCTGTGTGCTGTGGTGAGAGGTCAGCAGACTTGCATTTTAGGGCTGGTTTTGGTTCTGGACAATGGAGTAATTCAAATGGAAAAGTGAGCTTCAACCCTGAGAGAGCATGTCACACCCACTAGGATGCCTAGAATCAGACACAGACCACAGCAAGTGTTGGTGAGGAGGTGGAGACACTGGAGTCCTCATACCCTGCCGGTGGGAAGGCAAAATGGGGCAGCCCCTTTGGAAAACAGTCTGGCAGTTCATCAAACCATTAAACATAGAGTTACCAGATGACTCAGCAATTCCACTCCTAGGTATCAACCCAAGAGAAACGAAAACCTACATCCACACAAAACCTGGCACACAAATGTTCATAGTTGTGTTGTCATAATAGCCAACAGGTGGAAACAACCCAAATGTCCATCAGTTGAAAAATGGATAAATAAAATGTGGTCTATCATACAATGGAATATTATTTGGCCAGAAATAAAAAGGAATGAGATGCCGATCCATGCTGTGACGTGGATGGACCCTGAAAACATCAGGCTAAGTGAAATGACCAGGCACAAAGCACCACAGATTGCCTGACTCCATTTACATGACATGCCCAGAATAGGCAAATCCACGGAGACTGCAGCTAGGCTGAGGGTGAGGTGTTGGGGGGAAAGGGAGAGTGACTGCTGGCGGGTCCAGGATTTCTTTGGGGAGTCATGAAAATATCCTGGAATTAGATAGTGGTGATGATTGTGATGAGTGCACCTATCTGTGAATATACTAAAGACCATTCAATTGTACACTTTAAATGGTGAATTATATGGTATGTATATTATATGTCAATAAAGCTGTTAAATTGAAAAAAAAAAAAAAAAGTAAGCCTTAGCTAGCCTCGTCATCCTAGTTGGGGCATTGAGCTACACAGCTATGAACCTGGCACCGGAAAACTCAACATTTCAGGTCTGGAGAGAACTGTCAGAAAGTTCCACAATTAAAATTATACATGCTAAAAGTTCTGATCTGAGGAAGAGGAGAAGAAAAGTTACCCGTGTGTAACACATTTCATTATCTGTGTTCAGATTCAAGTTGCCAAGCGTGCATTACTTTCAGAGTCAGGCAGCAACCAAAGGCTCCTTTGCCATCGACCGTTCAATTCTCCCCATAGCCACGAAGCGGAGGCAGTGAATGGCGGGCGGATGGGACTGAGTTCAAGCAGCTGGCTTATTTCATTTAAAGATCCTTGGAATTTGTACAACTTTCTGTGTTTTGCCCCTAAATTAAATGTTTTTTTGATATTTACACTTTGAGTCTTATGGGGAAAAATTATGTGCAACATGGCCTCATTTACTCTTTTAAAGAAAAATCAGTGGCATGTTTTCTTCGTGTTTTAGTGTTTATGCATGTTGATATTAGCTTCAAAAGATTCCATTAGTAGAATTCCATGACCCTTCACTTTTATTCATTACCCTTAAAAAAGAAAAGTGCACCACATATTATTACTTCATGATAGCTTGTGATTTCAGACAATATTTGCATTGATTTGCCCACAGAACCCCTCGGCTTTAGAGGAGAGTGCAGTAGGAAGCAGCGTATCTGCTCTGTTGGCGTTGCAGCAGGAGTAAAACGAGTCAATAAAGTCACTTCTATATAGTAAAATTTTTTTCCTCTTATCGGTGATTTTATGACCCCGAGGTCACAGCTATTGAAAGATTTTATTGTATCTTGATATATTCTCTGTGTCGACTCCATATTACAAGATCTTTCATTTCTTCAATTAAACAACGGAAAATGGATACCAGCTGCGCTCTCATATTCATCACGTCGGTAAAGCCCGTTATAATTACACCGCGCTGCTGAAGAGTGGCCTGCCAGGAAACCCACGGACTGTTTTAGGTCAGCCGCTCCATACACTGCCGGCCACTGATCAGGTCGTTCCACAGGACCTAAGCCACCGACGAACAGGAAAAAGAGGCTTCCCATGTCACGTCTTTTCCTTCTTGTTTTGCCAGGCTCTCAGAAGAGTAGGATGTATTTACTATATCGATCTTACTTATACATGTGAGTCTGTATAAGTAAGGTACTTATATCCTTTTTTTTTTTTTTCCCGGGAGGTCCCGGGGATCTCCTCCGTATGGGAGACGGACACCCAACCGTCTGAGCCACATCCGTCCCCGATACTTATATCTTTTAAGCATATTTGTAAGTAAGGAAATAACTTGAAAATTTTTTTAAACAATTGTAGTCTTTGAACTATAACTCTAGAGAAAAGATGTGAAAGTGTTCCAAAAGAGATTTCATCCAGATTCAATTATAAATCACATTATGATATTTAAAACAGTTATTTTATCGTCAGAAGTACTGGCATAGACAAGTACTGACAATGGTTTTAACACCATTTTTAAATCTAGTAACTCATTGGGCAAGAAAGTAAAAGGCTTAAGGAGTGAGAAACCAGAAACTAAAGACTCCAGCGCCTGTTCCAAGACCCGGCTCAGGCCCTTAGCCTCTGCGAGTCCTTTATCTGCTTACCTACGCGTGAGTGTGCGTCTGCTATTAGAATGCTTAAGGTGGAGCCAGACCCTTAAGACAGATCGGTCTCTTATTTGGATCAAATTTTTCTTTGCAACAGTGTCGGTCATTGTAATTTTTAAATGTCAGAGTATAAAAGATTGAATGGTACTAGCCCTACAAATTTCATAACTTGCTTATGAACTCTTCATAGTCAAGAACAACCACGAGAAAAATGAGCTCAAAACCTGGTTAAACAATTTAGAGAAGTCAAAACTGTAGTATATTTCAGTTTCCTGTTCTCTCAATTATGTCAACAATGGTTGCTTAATAAGATGGATGATTTTTTAATGCTAGTCATTGCAATTATCTTTTTTTTATTGTTAACTTTACAGAAGTATAATTTACATACATAAAATTCACCCATTTTAACTGTACAAGTAAAATTTTTTAGTAAATTTGCCAAGTTGTACAACCATTACCATAATCCAATTCTAGAACCTTTTCATCATCCCAATAAAATGCCCGTTTATAGTTAATGCCCCTTACCAGCCCCACAAGTGGCTTTTTAAAACACTTAACAAAATGATTTTTTTCTGCTCTAAAAAGTCATGGGCTCGTATTATAAAAATTCTGAGGGAAAACCAGAAAGCACAAAGAAGAGACTCAGATCACTCCTAAATCTGCAATCCAGGGAGAGCCGTTGCTAATGATTGGGTAAATACTTTGAAAAATCTTTTCTCTATGCTCAAAATCTTTTACAAATATTCTACCACATTATACATAATATTTTACAAATTCATTTTTAATTATGAATTTATTTTGAATTGTGGTAAAATAGACATACCATCATCATTTTACCCATTTTTAGTGGACAATTCTGTGACATTAAGTACATCGACAATACTGTGTAACTTTCACCGCTATCTGTCTCCAGACTATTTTCCTCATCCCAAGCATTAATCTCTTTAATCAATATATTTAATGACCTAAAGCTATGCTATAACTAAACAAATACACACTTTAAGACACTGTGAATTAGACGCGTGAAGAGGAGTCCAGGTAGGCTCTTTCTAAAATAATTATTAAGGCAGCTGTAGGTTTACAGAAACATCATGCAGAAAGTAGAGTTCCTGTATGTGGCAGAATGATATTATTTATGAATTCCAAAAAGAGATACAGATTATGTTTGTAAACTGCTCTGTTCTTCTGGGTGTGACACCCTCTGATTGACTTGAATTCAAAGGCTTTACCTTTACTTGGTTAACTCAAGATTAGGGCTTTGACTCTACCATGTCATTAGAGCATGCAGGGTTGAGTCCCTGCCCCTTTGTGGGCTACATAAACGGACATTCAGTCAAGGAGACACACAGAAGGAGATACGCAGGAAGACACACAGAGAAAGACGGCTCCAAGGACACGGCAGAGAGAGGAGCCATTCGCCCGATAGTCTGCAGCGCTGAGAAGGCCCTGGGAAGAGAGAGGAGCCCTCCAGCCTCCAGCCGAGATCCGCAGGCGCTGGGACCTCGGAGCCTTGAGAGGAAGAGGAAGGCTGACCCCTCACAGACATCGCCCGCCATCTTGATTCAACACGTGGCAGCAGATCTGGGTGAGGAAGTACCTGTTACGTCACCTTGAGTGGGACTCTTTAGGGCCTTGTAACTGTAAACTTCTACCCCAAATAAACACCCTTTATAAAAGCCAGCGGAGCTCTGGTGCTCTGCATCTGCACCCCTTTGGCTGACTAAGACATCATACAACCCCCTTCACACATGCACCTTTCCCCGTCATGAATATTTTGCATAATGTGGTAGCTTTGTTAAAATTCATGAAAAATATTATTATAATTATGCTATTCAGGGAGGCGGGTGTGGCTCAGTCGATGGAGCTCCCGTTTGCCATGTGGGAGGTCCCAGGTTCGCTTCCCGGGGCCTCCTTGTGAGGGCAGGCCGGCCCACGCGGCGCGGTGGGCTGATGCAGTGGGACCTCGCAGCAAGGGGGAGATGAGCGGACACAGAGGAAACACACAGCGAATGGACACAGTAAAACACAAGCAGCAAGGGGGGGATAAATAAATAAATAAATAAACCTTAAAAAAAAAAAATAATAATTATGCTATTCATTTTAGCCTACTGTTTACATTAGGTTCACTCTTTGTGTTGTACAATTCTAAGGGTTTTTTGTGTGTGTAAACTTATATACAACCTAAAATCTCCCTTTTTATCCTTTTTCGAGTATGCATTTCAGTGGTGTTAATTACATATGCAAAACTGTGCCTCCATGCCCATCATCCGTTGCAAGACTCTTCCATCGCCCAGACAGAAACTCCCAACCAACTGAACCCCAGCTCCCCGTCACCCTCCACACGCAGTCCCTGTACCCGTATTCTAGTTCCCGACTTTATGAACATGCACATTCTGCCTATTCCGTCAGCCACACTCTTACCTTCCCAGTCCCTATGGAACTTCCAGATAATTTTTCCAAATATGATTTGCTATGTTAAAGTGGCCCCCAAAAAACTGAAATCTTGCAAAGGCAACAAGACTGCTAATATTTTCATTGTGATATTATGTGGAGAGATCCCTTTCTCTGAGAAAATTTTATGAATTAACTAGGACTCTTTCCTTGCAATTGACAGAAGGTGCAAACTCAGCTGGCTTTAAAGGAAAGGGGAGGCGGTGGAGGCAGATTTTATCTGCTCCGGGCACTGGAAAGTTCTGGAAAGATCCAGGGCTCAGTGTCTGCTGGCCTTGCCTTCTCTCCGTGTGTGGTAGGTCGAATCACGTCCCCCACAAAGACCTGTTCGAGTCCTGACCCTGGCCTTGTGGGCATGAACCCATTGGTGAAAAGGACCTGGGAAGAGCCTATTGGAAGGCGGATGGGCCTCGAGCCAATGTGGCCGAAGTCCTTATGAGCAGGGGAAGCCGGGTCCAGTCAGTCAGGAGAGGCCAGAGGAGGAGGCGAGCAGACAGACGGCACGGGCCGGGGATTGCCGGAAAGCCAGCCCTGGAGCACCCCAGGCCTCGAGGTGCAGGGCCTTGCCAGCCCCCTGATTTGGGGCCCTGGCCTCCGGAACAGTGCGGGACAGCAAATTCCTGTTGAAGCCAACCATTATGTGGCACTCGGCACTGCAGCCCTGGCAAACTAGGACACCGTCCCTCAGAGAGCTGCTTCTCCGATGGATCAAACCAAAGTTCTGCGCCCGACCGTCGTTGACGGGCGCGGGTCACTGTCCCCCACCTGAGCCAATCCCGTGGCCAGAGGCTCGGGGAGCACTGGCTACCTCAGGTCCACTTCAAACGCTGGAGGCTGGGGAAGCCGTCTCCAAAACCCACGGATTCAGAAGAAGCCTGGGCTCCTTCCGCGAGGCCAAGGGGCACTAAAAGGCAAAGCCCGCCGTGTGCTCTGCCCTCTCCAGACAAAGGCTGCTCTTGGCACTGGGTGACTTGGGAAGAAGCAGGGTATGGAGCAGGACGTGCTTTGGACTCAGACGGTCTCGGCTGGGTTAGGTTCGGATACCAACAGAACCAGCTGCCTACACCTCAGGGCCCAGTTCACGATGAAAGCACAAGGCCCCTGTGCAAGAGCAGGACCTGAAAGTAAGCGTGGGGCCCTGTCTGCAGAGCTCGCTCGCCTGTGAAGCCGGCCCTGGCCGCAAATAGTGACTTAAACAAGGTCCAGGCCGATTCCTGTCTCACGCAGAGGTCCACGGGGAGGCCCCCCAAGGCTGCTGGGTAAAGCTGCTGGGGATCCAAGCTCCCTCCGGCTCGCTGTTCCGCCGTCCTGGGATTCGGCCAGTCCTTGCGGCCCAAGCTGTCCCATCTGGGTCCTCGGCAGCGGATGGAAGAAGGGACGGGGCAGGGCCTGGAAGCGCTGCACAGCTCTTGGGTTTACTTCTCCCCGTGCGGGCTTAGCTAGCCCCCCGGCCTCATGTCGCTTCCAGGGTAGCTGGCGGCAGGCGCCCAGTGGAAACTCAAGCTTCTGTGGTTCCCGAGCGGATGGGTGGACGTGGAGGGGTGCGTGGTCAGCGAACAGCTCTGGCCATACCCATGGCCTGAGTTTGAATCCCATGTCCAGGCTTTCCAGGTCAGTGATTTGGGGTGTATTATTTGGCAGTGATTTGGGGTCATTTGCTTGGCTGGTTTTAATCTGGGTCCTCTCAGCTTCAGTTAACCTATAAAATGAAAATAATGCTTTCTCATGCGGTATGTAAAAGGAGCTGCGGAAAGTCCAGGGGCCGAGCGGGCAGTGAGGGGCAGTGAGAGGAATTTAATCCAAGGGAGCCGGGGTGGGGGGAGTGTGTGAGGCGTGGGGAGCGGCATCCCGTGTGTCTTCCCTAAATGTGTGCTTGGCTCCGCCGCCGGCCTATGAGCCTCCTGAGAGCAGGACAGCACCTGCTGTGCGTTTTCTTGCTTTTTTGTTTTTCTACCTGGATGCGTCATCGTCTTTTTGGTGCGCCGCTTTCGTGCAGAGACCTGCGCCTCTCCTCGCAGGTCTGGGACGCCTTTTTTCTTTTTTTACCAGGAGGTCCCGGGGATCGAACCCGGGCCCTCCATATGTTAAACGGGAGCTCACTTGCTTGCGCCACTGCCGCTTCCCCCGCCGCTGTGTTTCATCTTGTTGATTCCCAGCTCCTGGCGGGGTATGTGGCACATCCCAGGTGCCCCGTCAGTGTTTGCTGGATATGCAAATGGACGGGCTGTTCTGACCAGGATGCTCAAGTGGCACCACAGACCTGCCTCTCCCCTGATGGACCGCGGAGGAGGCGCGACGGGAACCCGTGAGGAGCCCTTGGGGAGCTGGGGGCTGTTTGGAGCCATGTGCTCTAGGGCGGGAGGGTAAGAAGGAAGGAACCGTGAATCCTGCTTTTGCTTCTCCCCCGCTGTGCAGGACGGGACTAACTTTCCCCAAAGAAGGGCGTAGCCCTTCCCCAGCTCCTGCAGGTCACCTCTAGGCCCTCAGCGTGTCCAGCCTGGTAAGGGTCCCTGCTGGCAGTGTGGTTGACGGAGGGGCTCCTGGGCCACGCGGCACCAGCTCAGCCTCTGGAGGGAATGGAGACCAAGCCACGCGGCAGGCAGCCACGTCCACACGACCAACCTGCAAAAAACCACAAACACCGAGGCTAACGCGAGAGTCACTGGTTGGCAACACTACATACGGGTTGTCGCATGCTGTTTCTGGGGAAACAAGCTCTGCTGGCATGGCTCCACGGGAAAAGGACAACCGGGAGCTCGCCCCTGGACTCTCCTGGACCCCGCCCCACGCGTCTCTTGCTTGACTGGTTTTCATCTGGATCCTCTCTCTATAAAACACCACGGTAATGATGGGGTTTCTGAGTTCTGTGAGTCTTTCTAGTATATTCCAGAACCTGGGGGGAGTCGTAGAGACCTCCCAAATTTGTATCCACTGCTGCCTTTGCACAGGCGGGGCCAGTTTCCCCACTCCCTGAGACCACCCAGACTTCTGGCGCAGGTGTCCTTGAGAGTAATGTCAGGCAGCACTTGGGAGACGTAGGCAGAGCAGGTGAGCCGAGTTGCCCTGGACAGTTGCTTTCCGTCTCTCTGTCAAATCCCAGGCTGGAAACCTAAGACATCACTCCTCCTAGGTCTGCTTCTCCCTGGTGGAGAGGCGGTGAAGAGCTATCCGCAGCGTTGCCTGATGGGGTGGAGAGGGAGCTTGGTTTCCCAGTGCCTGGAGACCACCATCCCAAGGCTGGTCCCCCACCCCCACCCTCTGTCTTTCCCCATATACATTGTCCAGCAGAAGGCTATACCCCAGGGAAGCCAGGCTCACAGGTCAGGGCAACAATACATTTGAGAAGCACAACCATTTCAAGAGAAAAACAATGTCCTGGGTTACAGAATCCAGCAGAAGCAGAAGCTATGCACCCCAGAAAAGTGTTCCTGGTCTTCAGCCATCCCTGTGGGTGTGAACCCACTTGAAAAGGACCTCTTGGTGAGGTGACTTCAGTTAAGGTGTGGCCTAACTCAGTCAGGATGCGTCTGAATCCCATTCCTAGAGGCCTTACAGAAAAGGCCACAGGAGGCAGCCAGAACCTGGAAGTCAGGAACCCAGAAGAGAAAGGAGAAGACACTGCCATGTGCATTGCCATGTGATGGGAAAGCCAAGGCACCCCAAAGATTGCCGACTGGCCAGAAGTCACCAGCCCATGGAGGAAGCAAGCCTTCTAACCTCTGACACCGAGAGCCAATCAATTCCTGTTGCTGGGCCAGCTCATTTTAGGGTATTTTGGTTTTAGCAGTTGAGCCACTAAAACACTTGGGAATAAACTTAACAAAAGAAGTGCAGCAACTATACAACCAATTACTGGGTCCAGTGCCCAGTTCTGAGCACCCAGCAGGACAATCCTAACTATCCAGGTCAAGCCAAAAATCAAAGATCTGTGGTAACCCACAGCCTCCTGCCACTAAATCCCTGCAAAAGAGAAAGAAATTGAGCATCTGAGTAAACCACATCCTAATCAGATGCCTAGATATCGGCAAAAAATTACAAGCCATACTAAGAAAATAGAAGACATGGCCCAAGGAAAGGAATACATCAAAGTCCCAGAAGAGATGCAGAATTTGAGAGAACTAATCAGCAAGATGCGCACAAATTTCCAAAATCAAATTAATGAGTTGAAAGACAATATGGTTAAAGAGATAAATGACATAAGAAGACATTGAATGAACGCAAAGAAGAATTTGAAATCCTGAACAGAAAAGAAACAGAGCTCATGGGAATGAAAGATACAATAGGTGAGGTCAAAAACACATTTGAGGCAT
>JAQZBX010100036.1:0-11409 GCA_029593785.1 Cabassous unicinctus
TTGCAAGAGTAGTATGAGGAACTTCCATATGCCCTTTGTTCAGATTGTGTATGTGTGTGTATATATGTATTAGTCAGAGTTCTCTAGGGAAAGAGAATCAACAGGAGATATTTGTAAATAGTACGAGATTTTACAAAATTCTCTCACGTGACCGTGGGGATGCACAAGTCCAGATTCCGCAGGCAGGCTGCAAACCAGGGACTCGGATGAAAGTCCAATGAAGGTCCTTGATGAGTTTCTGGAAGATGTTGACTGTCCAAAGATGAGCTGGGAAGTTCTCTCTGAATGCTGAAAACATTTCCCCTTTTAATGCATTCAACTGATTGGATAAAACGTCACTCATTGCTGACGGCAGTCTCCCTGGATGGCAATCTTCCTGGTTGATCGTAGATGTAATCAGCCATCTATGCAGTAAACTTACTGATGACTACAGCCCGTAAGTGTCCTTGTATTACAGTTAGCCCAGTGCTTGATTGACCAAACAACTGGGCACAATTACCTGGCCAGATTGATACATTAGCCTAATCATCACAGTCCACCCCTTGTCAACTTGGCAACCATACACATTACCTTAAACCATACATAGTCTCTAAGTAAAAACAATAACAGACATGCGCATATATATATATATATATATTTCCACCTAACAATGTTCAACTCTCCTGTGTACAACTGGAAATGCATTAATTCCCTAAAGAATAGGGTGCAAGTCCTTGGGTAATATTCACTCTTAAACTTGACATCCTTAAATGTTATGGCATGAAACTAATACAACTTGTCATATGAATAGGGAAAAAGGGAAGAAAACAAAGATACTTATTTAATGTACATATACAGTCATACTCATAATAAAACAAAGAAGAAAGATTTGTGACTATTACAGTCCTCGTTTCTGTACCTGGTTGAAGTTCATATTTATCACTACTTTCCTCCACTACCCATTCCATGTTCCTGTTACCCTCAGCAAGCACTTCAGCTGGCCGTGGTTCTTTGCCTGGTGGGGTGACCCAAACTTTCATTCCTGAAGATTCTGGGCCATTGTTAGTCCTGCTTGGATTGGGTTGTTAAATTTTCCATTGACTTTAATCTCAGGGTATGGCAGTATTAAGAGACGCCCAGAGGATCTCCTGTATTCAAGCAAACTCTCTTTAACCCCCTTATGTAGATGTAATCCTATTTCCCCTTGATAGTCAGGATCAATCACCCCAGCCAGGACAGTAATTCCCTTCTTTGCCTGTTGATTCAGAGCTAAGAGGAGCCCAAAGTGGACAGGTGACAGTCTTAATTTCCAGTTCACTGGGATCATTGTTGTGTTCCCTGGTGGCAGCACTTTTCCTTTTGGAACTAAGACCTATAGATCAGCAGAGCTTAAGGTTGCAGGGACAGGAAGCAAAAAATTTTTCTAGTGGATCACTAGGGGTAATAGTGAATGGTGCCACTCTAATTTCCACCCCTTGACTCCTGGACCCATGAATCCTGGCAATGGGAGAAACAGCACCATAGACTGGACACTGATTTAGAGCATACACAGCCTCCTGGAGCAATGTTCTCCAGGTACCTAGTTGGTACCGTAATTGAGTCTTTGAAAGGTCATTCCACCATTCTGTCTATCTAGCAGCTTCAGGATGATGGGGAACATGGTAAGACCAGTGAATTCCATGGGCATGTGGGCATTCCTGCACATCATTTGCTGTGAAATGAATTCCTTGATCAGAAGCAATGCTGTGTGGAATGCCATGGTGATAGATAAGACATTCACTAAATCCATGGATGGTAGTTTTGGAAGAAGCGTTGCGTGTAGGAAATGCAAACTCATAATCTGGAGTATCTGTTTATTCCAGTTAAAACAAATCACTGCCCCTTCCATGGTGAAAGTAGTACAATGTAATCAGCTTGCCACCAGGTAGCAGACTGATCACCTCAGGGATGGTGACATATCAGGGGCTGAATATGGGTCTCTGCTGCTGGCAGATTGAGCACTCAGCAGTGGCTGTGGCCACATCAGCCTTGTTGAGGGGATGTCCATGTTGCTGAGCCCATACATAACCTCCATCCCTACCTCCATGGCCACTTTGTTCATGAGCCCATTGGGCAATGACAGGAGTGGCTGGGGAAAGAGGCTGAGCATTAGCCACAGAATGGGTCATATTATCCACTTGATTATTAAAACCTTCCTCTGCTGAAGTCACCCTCTGGTGAGATTCATGTGGAACACAAATATTTTTATGGTTTTTGCCCACTCAGAAAAGTCTATCCACATACCTCTTCCCTAGACCTCTTTGTTACCAATTTTCCAATCATGTTCCTTCCAAGTCCCTGACCATCCAGCCAAACCATTGGCAACAGCCCATGAATCAGTATACAGATGGACCTCTGGCCATTTCTTCTTCCAAGCAAAATGAACAACCAGGTACACTGCTCGAAGTTCTGCCCACTAGGAAGATTTGCCTTCACCACTGTCCTTCAGGGATGTCCCAGAAAAGGGCTGCAGTGTTTTCAGCTGTCCACTTTCAGGTGGTACCTGCATATTGTGCAGAACCATCTGTAAGCCAGGCCTGAGTTTTCTCTTCCTCAGCCAACTAATTGTAAGGGACTCCCCAAGAGGCCAAAGCTGTGGGCTGGGAAAGAGAAGGTAACATGGCAGGGGTGGTGACCATGGGCATTTGGGCTACTTCCTCGTGTAACTTACTTGTTCTTTCAGGACCCGCTTGAGCCCTATCTCGTATATACCACTTCCACTTTATTATAGAGTGCTGCTGTGTACACCCAACTTTATGGTTTGGTGGGTCAGACAATACCCAGCTCATGATAGGCAACTCAGGTCTCATGGTAGCTTGATGGGCCATGGTTAAGCATTCAGTCTCTACTAAGGCCCAGTAGCAGGTCAAAAGCTGTTTCTCAAGGAGAGTAGTTATCTGCAGAGGATGGCAGAGATTTGCTCTAAAATCCTAAGGGTCTGCATTGTGTTTCTCCTGTAGGGGCCTGACAAAGGCTCCACGCAGCGTCTCTATTTGCCACTGAAACTTCCAGCACCATTGGCATCTGCCGGATCATATGGCCCAAGTGGTAGTGCAGCTTGCACAGCATCCTGGACCTGTCACAGAGCCTCCTATTGTTCTGGTCCCCAATCAAAACTAGCAGCTTCTCTGGTCACTCAGTAAATGGGATGGAGTAGCACACCCAAATGAGGAATGTGTTGTCTCCAAAATCCAAAGAGACCAGCTAAGCATAGTGCCTCATTTTTGGTCGTAGGAGGGACCAGATGCAATAGCTTATCCTTTACTCTAGAAAGAATATCTCCACATTACCTGTACCACTGGACACCTAGAAATTTCACCAAGGTGGAAGGCTCTTGTGTTTTTATTGGATTTATCTCCCATCCTCTCTCACGCAAATGCCTTATCAATAAGTCTAGAGTCTTTGCTACTTCTTGTTTACTAGGTCCTATCAACATGATATCATCAATATAATGGACCAATGTGATGTCTTGTGGTAGGGAGAGATGATCAAGGTCCCTTCGGGCAATATTATGACCTAGGGCTGGAGAGCTGATATACCCCCGAGGCAGGACAGTGAAGGTATACTGCTGGCCTTGCCAGCTGAAAGCAGACTGTTTCTGGTGGTCCTGAAAAAAGCATTTGCCAGATCAATAGCTGCATACCAGGAACCAGGACATGTGTTGATTTGCTCAAGCAGTGATACCACATCTGGGACAGCAGCTTTGGTTGGAATCACCACCTGTTTACGATAATCTATTGTTATCCTCCAAGATCCATCTGTTTTCTGCACTGGCCAAATAGGAGAGTTGAATGGGGATGTGGTGGGAATCACCACTCCTGCATCCTTCAGATCTTTGATGGTGGTACTAATCTCTGTAATCCCTCTAGGAATCCAGTATTGCTTTTGATTTACTATTTTGCTAGGCAGGGGCAGTTCTAGAGGCTTCCACTTGGCCTTTCCTACCATAATAGCCCTTACTCCACAAGTCAGGGATCCAATGTGGGGATTCTGCCAGTTGCTGAGTATGTCTATTCTAGTTACACATTCTGGTACTGGGGAAATAACCATAGGATTGGTCCGGGGACCCACTGGACCCACTGTGAGACAGACCTGAGCTAAAACTCCATCAATCACCTGACCTCCATAAGTCCCTACTCTGACCGGTGGACCACAGTGACGTTTTGGTTCTCCTGGAATTAATGTCACTTCTGAGCCAGTGTCTAATAATCCCCAAAATGTCTGATCATTTCCTTTTCCACAGTGTACAGTTACTCTGGCAAAAGGCCATAGGTCTCCTGAGAGAAAGCTGGGAGGAAGATTAACAGTATCAATTTTTGGCAGTTTAGCAGGATCCTTCCCCAAGGGGACCTGGCCTTCTCCTCATTCAAGGAGTTCTGGGTCTATAAACTGTCTCAAGTCTGGGAATTGATTAAGGGGCCATGATTCTTTGTGTCTGTAAATCGTATTAGAGTTTTGTTCACTCTACCTAGAACTCTTCTGCTTGTACAGATCCAGAAATTTAGTAGACTGCCCATGTATTTCACTTCTAGGTACCCCATGATCTATTAGCCAACGCCATAACTCTATGTAACTCAGACTATTTTGAGTGCTTCTTTGAATCTGCCTTTCATTGCGGAAGCCCTACCCACCTTGTCTTTGGTGGTTAACTGCCGATACTTGACTTTTACCAGACCGAGATCCGATCATCCCCATAATGTTTAAGGATTCTAATTACATTACAGCCCTCCCTACAGTAATATCTGGACTACAGAGAAGTGCAACCACAGAGCTCTTCAGAGAAGATGGGGCTAGTCTTACAAATTTATTCCTCACAGTCCTGGTTAAAGGTGTGTCCTCTGGACATTCCTGGGGTGGGTGGGCAGGTCTCAAATGGTAAATCCATTCTAGCATTCCAATCTCTCTAAGCCCTTGAATTCCCTCTTCTACTGTATACCAGGGCAAATCGGGCATCTTAACCTCAGTCATGCTAGGCCATCTTTTGGTCCATGTTTCAGTTAGTCACCCGAACAAACTGTTAGAGCCCTTTCTAACCCCGTGAGCTACAGCATTAAATCCAGAGTTTCTGCTTAGTGGGCCCATATCAATAAAGTCAGCCTGATCCAACTTTATATTCCTTCCACCATTATCCCATACCCTTAGTAGCCATTCCCACACATATTCCCCTGATTTCTTTCTATATAAGTTGGAAAATTCATGCAGTTCTTTCAGAATATAGCATACTTCCTCATGGCTCACACTTTGTATTTCACCTTTGGGGGCTTGTTGTGATTTTAGTCTAGCAATAGGTTTCGAAGAGAAAAGGGGTGATGGGAGTGAGTAAGGAGAAGGATTAGAAATGCCTTGCAAGCTACTGACCTCTGGACATTCCTTTTGCATTTTCATCTAATAAAACAGGATTAAATCTCTGAAGGCAGTGGTTGGAAGGCTGATTCCTCAGGGCACGGTGGAGGTTGGGCAATGCAGGCTTTAGTTTGGCTGGTACCCACCTCAGGGCTGGAAGGAGGCCTGGACTCCCTGGGGCAGGCTGGAGACTGGGTGATAGAAGGTTGACAAAGTGTGATCTCCGCAGGGCAGGCCATCACAGGTTTATCTGGTAAAGTCTCAGCAGAATTTAGGGTTCCAGTTTGCCCACCGATATTATCATCCCATATGTCTCCATCCCAATCCTTGGGGTTCCACTCCTTTCCAATCAGTGCCTTCACTTTAACCACAGACACCCTGCAAGGTTGAGATTTTAGTTTCCTTTGTAACTCTGCTACTTGTACAATGAGAGTCTGAGTCTGGTTTTCAGATATCTCAAGCCTGTGGCTGCAGGAAACAAGATTTTCTTTCAGAGCACACTCAGAAACTTTCACATCAATCATGCGGTGTTTAAGTTGCAAATTTGAAACCTTTAGCTCATATCTTTCTTTTGTAACTGTATCCAGAGTATCTAGGAGGAGCCAGCCAACATCATTGTACCTTTTGAATCTACAAAACTCTGTTAAGGTGTTGAAAACACTCTCACCCAGATCCTTGCCTCTTATACGCGTGGAAGTAGGGGAATCCAGTGATGATGGTTTTCATGTCTCCATTGCCAGCTCACGCTATGGACTATTAGTGGCCTCTTTATTGGAAAGGGAGTGATTAGTACCCTTGAGTCCAATTAGAGTAGAGAGCCAATTGTAAAACTCCCAGAACCACTTCAGACATCCCATGTTTAAGATTCTGTTCCTCAAGAACCAATCCTTGTACCAAGCTGTATTAGGCAGGGTTCTCTAGGGAAACAGAATCAACAGGAGATATCTGTAAATAGTATGAGATTTTATAAAATTCTCTCACGTGACTGTGGGGATGCACAAGTCCAGATTCTGCAGGCAGGCTGCAAACCAGGGGCTCTGATGAAAGTCCACTGAAGGTCCTTGATGAGTTTCTGGGAAACATTGGCTGTCTAAAACGAGCTGGGAAATTCTCTCTGAATGCTGAAATCGCTTCCCCTTTTAAGGCATTCAACTGATTGGATAAAATGTCACTCATTGCTGATGGCAATCTCCCTGGTTGATTGTAGATGTAATCTGCCATCTATGCAGTAAACTCACTGATGACTAAAATCCACGAATGTCCTTGTATTACAATTAGCCCAGTGATTGCTTGATCAAACAACTGGGCACCATAACCAGGCTGTGTTGACACTTTAGCCGAACCATCACTGTATATATATAAATGTATTTATACGTATACATATTTTTTCCTGAGTCCTTCTGAGAGTAAATTGGAGACATCCTGCCCCTTTACTCCTAAGTACTTTTGTGTGTGTTTCTTAAGAACAGTTATTTTACATAACTAGTACATTTATCAAAAATCAGGAAATGTACTTGATAGAGCAATTCATATTCAAATTTCATCAATGCATGTTGCATTTAGTTGATATGTCTCTTTAGTCTTCTTTAATGTAAACAGTTCTTTACCCTTTGTTTTTCATGACATTAACATTTTTGACAAATGCAGTCTCATTTCCCATTATTTTGTAGAATGTCCGTTAATTTGAGTTTGTCTGATGTTTCCTCATCATTGTACTGAGATTATCCATCTTTAGCAGATATATCATAGAAATGAAGCCCTTTTCTCATTGCATCATATCAGTTTGTACATAATTTTGATTTGTCCCATTACCGATGATATTCACTTTGATTGGTTAAGGTAGTGTCTTCCAGGCTTCTCCACTCTGAAGTTCCTGCTTTTCTATTTGTAACTTGTAATTAATTTGTGAGGTGATATTTGGAGATGCTGTAAATATGCTGTTCCTTCTCAAACTCTCACCTATTATTTTAGCATCCATTTAGGCCTTCTAATTCAATCATTCTGTATTTATTAGTTGACAACCTACTATAAGGAAGAGTCTTCCCTCCTTCCTTCCTCCTTCCCTTCCTCCTTCCTTCCCTCCCTCCCTCCCACGGAATTTTAGTGTATTCAATGAGTTTTAACCCATTACAGTGAGTTGTAATCCATTAGTGTTAGTTATTTATTTGGTGCTAAAATTGTCTCAGATTTGGTAGTTGGAGCCCCTTCATGATGGCCCCTGTGTCCTTTTGACATGTATCCTTAAATCTTAAGTTCTTTCTTTCTGACACAACATGATATCCCAGGCTTACCTTATCCATTTCCTATTCAGGCTATGGAATCAGCCATTTCTCCAAGGAGTCCTCCTTCCTTTTATCGAAGGTGGGTATTTAATAACTAAATACTAAATACTGGGTGCTATATATGCTTGATTATCCATGCATCCATCTATCTATCCATTTAATCTATCTTAAAAATCATGATTTGATAGATCCAGCTCCAATCCATTACCACAAGGTCCATTTCCCTGTAGAAAGGATTTTGAAACAAGGCATTAAGCTTATTAGGTTGACCACCACCAACATGCAAATATTAAAGGGAAAACAAAAAATACAATATAATACAGATAGCAAAACAAGGAAGAATATAATTCTGCAATCTTCTGCATCTGATCAAGTAGCTGTAATTGGTACATATAACTTCCTTCTTCCATTTTTACATTGCTCTCAAACAGTATCTTAGCTGGTTGTGGTACTTTACCTGGTGGGCTGATCCAGATCTTCAAACCTGGACAGTGCGAGCTATTAGGTTGCTATAATTTTCTATTTGAATTAGGTTGCTCTAATTTTCTATTTGAATTAGTTGCTATAATTTTCCACTCAGTTTTACCATTGGACATGGAAATACTAAAAGGCAAAGCAGAAAATGACTCCAGATAGTCATCTCTCAGCCCCTGGGGGATAGAGCTACAGCATATTTTTTTTCTCAGAAAACCAGGCTCTATCACTATAGCACATACAGTAACTCCCTTCTTTAATGCTTCAGCAGCATTAAGAACCCTAAGAGATCAGGTGAAAGGTTCAACTTCCAATTCCCTGGAATCATTATTGTGGAACCTTCCTTAAGGGAGCATTCCTTTCTTGAGAACTCAAAATTGTGAGGATGGGGCAAACAATTGTTTTTTAATTTTAAAATTTTATTAGAGAAGTTGTGAGCTTACAAAACAATCATGCATAATGTCCAGAATACCCCTCCACCAACACCTTCCATTGTTATGGAACATTTTTTACAGATTATGAAAGAACATGATCAGACTATTACCACTAACTGTGGTCCATAGTACACTTGGTATATTTTTTTCATATTACCCCCTATTGTTAACACTATGTATTAGTATTATACATTTGTTTTAGTTCATGAGAGAACACTCTCATCTTTGTACTGTTAACCACGGTCCATCTTCTACCAGATGGTTCACTGTTATACAGTTCCTTGCCTTGTACATTCTATCCAAAGTATACATTCAGTGGCTCTTACTTTCATCACAGAGTTGTGCAGTCATTGGGGGGCAAACATTTTGTGAGTCTTTAATATTAATAATAAGAGGACCCCTTTCTATTTCTACTTCTTGCTACAAAGACCCATGTTTTTAGCATTGGGAATAATGGCACCACATATTGGTTGCTTGTTCAGAGCACAGTCCACATCTTGTAGGCTAGCTCCCTAGCCCCACAAAGTTTTGTCACTCAGTTGCCACTGTAACTGAGTCATCAATAAGCCATACCATTGTCAGGCCAACTGCTTTGGGGTAATGCTGATAGGGTATATGATAAGACAGCAAACTTTATGGCTGTGAGTCTATTCATACTTATACTAAGTTAGTTCTTTGGACAAAAGCATTGTTGTGTGGGATACCATGATGGAGAAAAGGCTTCATTAATTCCTGAAGATGGTTATAACGGGGAAAACTTCAGATAGGGAAGGTAAATCCACTTCTAGAACAAGCGTCTCTTCCAGAGAAGGCAAATTGCTGCCCCCTCCTTGATGGAAGGGGAACTGTGTAATTAAAGGGTTTTCAGAATAGTAGCCACATCAGCCTTGGTGAGGGAAGTCTGTTGAACCAGGGCATAATTTCTTTTCCTGCTTACGTGGCTATTGTTCATGAGCCTATTGAACAAATACTGGTGACAGAGGCTATGTAGCCAAACCAGATAGACATACCTCTGGTCCTCTATTCAGGAATAGTGAACAACCAGACACACTGCTTGAAGTTCTGCCTACTAGGAAGATTTCCCTTCTCTCCTGTCCTGCAGAGCCACCTTTTTGTAGAGGTAATGACAGCATATCATATGGAACTAGTTAAACTTGAATTTTTTGTTAACCAGGCCTGATTTTTTTTTTCTTTTTCATGTGGTCATAGATAACTCTGCAAGACCACAGATTAAAGGAGAGTTGACATTCAGTAGAAGTAAGTGCCTTGGGTGTCTGAGCCATTTAAGGTCCTTCAGCTTCTTTGTGCTTTTAAGGCCTACTCTAACCTGATTATATATATAATTATTGTAATTAGGATTGGCTGGTTATGCTGTGGTAACAGCTCATCTTCGTTAATGCTTTAAATTAAAAAAAAAAAAAAAAAAAAAAGATTTATTTATTGCTCAGGTAAAATCTGCAGCAAGTTGAGATGACTCCAGGGCTGCTGATTTCCATGTTATGGGTCACCATTTCATCTCTACATTTATCTCTACTTTCATTATCATAGTGGCAAGAGAAAAACAGACTGTAGAGTTGCATACTGGCAATTAAATGCTTCTACAGGAATAATTTCTGCTCCCTGGCCAAAGCAGGTCATGTCATGTACAACTTAAAGGTCCTCCTGTATGCCCTGAAAGAGAATCAAAACTAATATCTCACGTACAGTATCACTTCCACTTGATGGAATGCTGCTAGCACATTCAACATTATGGCTTAGTAGAACAGAACACCCAGTTCTTAAGGGTTAGCTCAGGTCACATGGTCACCTTGGTGCCCCATGGTCAGTTTCTGCCAGGGTCCAAAAGCCAAGTAAGGAGCTGCTTCTCAAAATCAGAATAATCATCTGCAGAAGAGGACATAGCTTTAGCCGATCATTGAAAACCTTAAGAGCAAAAACTAAGATTAAAAAACCATGGGTGATTTTGTTCCCCATGGGACATTTTACAATGTTTGGAGGCATTTTTGGTTGTCACAACTTGGGGAGAGTGCTACTGACATCTAGTGGATAGGCCAGGGATTCTGCTAAACTTTTCTACCATGAACAGCATAGCCCCTCATAATTTCAGGCATGACCAAATTGTCAGTCTAAAGACTAATGCTCTAAAGACTAATGGTAATGTTATGGTTCTCCTATCAGGACCTATAGGTTACTTTGAACAGTCATTTTATCATCTACCACAAATGGAGTCATAAGTCCCAAATGGCAGAGGAGCTTGCATTGCCACCTTGACATGGTGCACTGTCTTCTCTTGTCCTGGGTCCCATTTACAACTGGCAATTTTATGGGTTATTCAAGAAATGGGTCAGAGCAGCACACTAAATGTCATTTATGTTATTTCTAGAATTTAAAGGCCCAGTAAGTGTCATGCTTCTTTATTCGTGGTGATGGACAAAGCTATGGCAAGTTGTCCTTCATCTTGAAGGTAGTGTCTTGATGTACTCTAGACCACTGACCACCTAGAGACTTCATCAACTGGCAGGCTCCTAAATTTTCATGTGATTCTTTCACCCTCTGGCATGCATATCTTTTACTAAGGTATCCCACTTACTAGGTGAAATCAGCATGATATCGTCAGGATAGTGAAAAGTGTATCATAACCTCTTGGTTAGTGAGATGTTCAAAGTTTTGTGGTCTAGATTGACAGAGATCTGGCTTCACCGCTTAATAGCCATATTACTTGGGCAAATTATTTAACCTCTCAGTGCCTATTGCTTCATCTGTAAAATGGGAATAATAATAGTATCTTTATAAGCTCAGAATAGGGAAGGAGGTCATTAAAAAGCAGAAAAGCACAATATTATATTTATACAAAAGAT
>JAQZBX010100037.1:0-11408 GCA_029593785.1 Cabassous unicinctus
AAAGGCTTGATTATCTTTATCATAAACTGTTTTCTCTTAACACCTGGGTAGAAGCTCTACAATCAGTTTTGGCTCCAGAGTGAAGAGCTGTAACTAACACACAAAGGATATTAACCATCATTTAGAACTAAATATACACTGAAAATTGAGGTTTCATCAAGTATAACATAGCCTAAGTGTGTTGATACAAAATCACACTAATTTCTAAACTGGTTTTACCACTTACATTACCAAAGCTTGAGAGTTCTCTTTGATCAACTAATTAAAAATGCTTTATGTTGTCAGATATTTAAATTTTTGTAGTGTTTTGAATATTTGTATACATAGGCACACATGCACATATATACCTGATGGTGATTTTAAGTTTTAATGTACTTTTATATAAATGTATATTGCATGTAAATATACATGTAATTCATATCTACATGATTTGTGGCAGACAAAATTACTCAGGTTATTACATAGATTTATGTTTTTTTTCAAAGACCAGATTTTTATTCTCAGTGGGAAAATAGAACAAATCCAAAAGTGGAGTCACGGGTAAAATACAAATAAAATGGAAAACATTCTTTTATATTTTCTCCCCCTTTCAAATGCCATTTATCTGTGAAGGTTATTGCACTGGGAGGGGAAACAAATAAAAAACTGTAATTTGATCAATTTTGATCCTCTTATTTTTGTAAAATTGATAATCTAAAATTTGCTAATTAATAAGCAAACAAAAAATGCAGCAAAAACCCCTAGTAAAGCTCTACAATATAATTCTGAATTTATATTTTGCTAGTAAAAGATGGCTAGGAGGAAAACACATATCTTTTCCTTTAATTTACATCTTTTATGGGTAGGAAAAGGAGTCAGATTTCAGTTTATCCAATGTAATTATCCGAATGTCAAAACACCATTTATTGAAAAGTATATATATTTTACTGTATTACCACATATGATCTCTATCATATATTAAGGGTATATATTGCAGCATGTTTGTAGCTCTCCCCTTTATTCTTTTGCTGCAGTCTCTTATTTTATTTCTTTACCAACACCACATAAATTCAAAGGATTTAACATAAATTATATTTGGAAAATGTGAGTTTAAATTGAAATATTTTTAAATTATATATTGAAATGCTTCCAGGAGAACCTATGGAAATGGTTGAGTTTCAGGTGTGGAGATTTAAAATATATATTTTTATTCAAAAATGAGTAGACAATGCGGAAATATCTGAGCAGAGTGATATTTACTCTTCAGACATATGGTACTATTTTATTTAATAAAATTATGATTTTAGGAGGACAAGACACCAAGAGAAATATTTACTTTAGACAGTAGGTTTTCATGGATGAGGTACATTATTGATAGGTGTTTTGTATGATTTATTTAAATGACAGAAATTTGCTCCTTTGAGAGTGTCAAGAACTGAGAGAGAGCTGAGCTGAGCTGAGAGAGAGCTGAGCTGAGCTAAATCAGAGCTGACCTGAAATGCCAGCTGTCAAAGGTAGCAGATTAAAAAAGCCAAAGCCAAAATGAAAGTAAACAGTGACTCTTTAATCACTTTCTGTGATATTATAAACAAGAGCACACAATAAGGAAATATGACTCCTCCCACATGTTAAATTTCTAATTGGAATAGGCCAGCAGGAAAAGGTCAGATGGATCAGCACTGACATGGTTATCGCCCACTGCTGAGGGTGCCCCCACACCCTCAGGAGAAAGTCTCCTGCAGAATTTTGGACCCAGAGTCTGGGGATGGGAGGAGAGAAGGGATTCTAGCTGGGGTACCTGAGGAAGGCTTTGGCTTTGAGACCCTGGGAGGGAGGCCTCCAAATGGAGGAACCTCCCCTAGGAATTCATAAATGCACAAGAGCAGACCAGGCAAGGGGGCCTGAGTCCTTGACTGCAACTCCCTTCAGAGGCAGCACGTATTGGCTGTGCACCAAGTCCATGTGGGAAGGCAGCTTCCCTCTCTGTGGCTGTCAGCAAAGCCTTTGTAATTGCCTCTGGTGAGGACTGAAAAATCACAAGGTTTTTTTTGTTTGTTTGTTTTTAAATCAGATACAAGTCTCTTCATGTCCAACTCTTGATTTTTTAGGACTCCAGTGAGAAATAAATTCTACCCCTCAACTTGATCTCAGTGGGTCTTACTTTGAAATGTGGTATAAATAAATGGGTTTTTATCGTGACCAAACCGATGACTAAAATCACTTCAAGCACAATCTGGCCTGCAAGGAATATTAAATGTAGCCATGAACTTCAAACACTGTCAGGTTATAAAAAGATTTCTTATAATACATTCGGTCTGTTTTAGAGAGCCAGGGGCATTAATTCTTAAGTTTTCACCTGAAACCTTTTTACCTGAGCTGAGGAACTAGTTTATTTACAGCACAGCTCTGACCTGTAAGTGGAATCTTACCTGAATGCCTTCCAGTGCTGAAGCAGTGCCATGATAGAGTACACATATGGAAGCAAAGTTTCAGAGGACACACTGGGTTCCCTTGAAACAGACCTTACAATATTAGGGCACCTCAATCAGAACATATATAAGTTCATTAGGTATTTAAGTTCACCAGGCTTCCAATATGACCTTTCATTGCCCCAGTCTTCTGCACTAGGTTCCTAGTCTAGGACTAATAATTTAGTGTAGTCCTTGGTTTAAAATGACCACCTAAAACATTGAATTTCATACAATTTTGTTTGTCCATGATGACAATGCATTTGTCTCATGATTGTGGACATTTGGAGGTGTACTGCTTGGACATTGCAGGAGCTGGGGCCAAATCCTTTGCTTCAGGTAAGTTCTTAGGTCAGCAGTTAATTGAAGGCAAAGCACACACAGCATCTTGGAAAGGCAGCTTGTGAGTATTTCTTCAGGAGGAAGGAAAAGTTTTCAGGGGCAGTGCTGAAGGACAAAGGTTGGTGCTGTTTGTTGTTGTTTTTGTTAGTGTGTCCATTTAGTTTCTTATCTGAATCTTCTGTCTGGTATATTTGTGCACAAAGGGAATAAAAGCTTTAAAACAGAAAAAACATTTTTTGAAAAACTTAACCAGAAAGTCAAAACATGTTTAAGAATAAACACAAGGTCATGAGTTTTATAAAAGATTTTATAATAGGTTTTCCAAAGTTCCCATCATTTGAAGTTTAATATTTGTCTTAATCTCCCAACTAGTTGAGTCTTTGGAGAGGTGTTGGAGGGGATGGGATGGTCTTGCAATCCTCCATGAGATCAAGGTGTCGATAACTAGAAAGAAGGGTGTACAGTTGAAGAAAGGGGACACACAGCTTGATCAAATATACAGAGCAGGTGGGAAATGCCCTTTCAGGGAGATGCTGCATTGAGACCCCAGACTGAGCACATGAGACGTGTAATCTAGACTTGTATCCTCTTGTCCCATCCACCAGCCACTTAAGTTTGTCCTTTAATGGTTCATTAAAATGCTCTTATCACCCTTGTGCCTTGAGGATGAGATGGAACATGGAGAGTTCATCAGATGTCCTATCTTTGGTCCAACCCAATATCACTGGGTCACAAATTTAGAACAACTGCAAGACACTGTATGTTCAAGAAAGCCAAACAGGAAACATCTGGATAGTGTGGCCTGAGTAAATGGAACATAAGGTAATGGCCAAACCAAACCTGGAGAACATGTCAACTGCAGTAAGGATCCAGGGCCTGCTGGAAGGGAGGAGAGCCCCAATATGCTGTACCTATTCACAAGGTCCTGGCCTAATGGCTTGGAAATCTGTGCCTGGGAAGTATTTTTAGCCATGGCCAGGTTCTAGCAGGTAGGACAGCTCCTTCCTGCTGTCCCAGGATCATCTGATGACAGTGGTGCCCCCTGCATGCTAGCCCAGGTCAGGATGGTGTTGGAGTCCAAGGGACCATCCTATCAGGGTACCACATACAGTAGGTCATATATTTGTTTGGTATTTGGCAAAAGACAATTCAATCTCCCCATTTAGCTGAGAAGCATGGTCTGTTGTGAGTTCTATTCCCACTTGTCAGCATAGGGGCCTTTATGGATGGGTAAAAAAGCGTATTTAGGAGTAAAATTCCTTTTTAGCCACCTATCTAATCCCCACAGTGGGATATGCCAGTCAGAGGCTTGCCAGTGGCCTGAATAAATGGCCAGCTAAAGACTGCCCATGAGTCAATAAAAGATAGCTGAGTAGGTTCACAGTCTTTCATATACCCCTTTAAACTTGCCCTGATCTCAGCAATTCCCATCAATGCTTGGAAGCAAAGGCTAGCATGGGTGCACATAGATAATACATCAATATAAATAATACATTTAGTAGTGGAGGCCATACAAGGGAGGTTGGTAGAGCCTAGGATGGACCCTCCCATAGTTGAGCCTGAGCAAGATTCCCAATGATGGTTGCCTCGGGCCCAAACCAAGAGAGTATCATTTGTTCTCTCCCCATCTTGCTGCTTAAGAGTGGTAGGTATCACCATCACCTGTGCACCTGTATCTAAAAGGCCTAAGAAGGCAATCCCTTCTCCCTCACTTCCCCATTGGGTTCTAACCTTTTCACACAGCCTTTATTCCCCTTGGAAACACTAAGTTTTTAGTGGAGAGGTCCCAGGAAAAACCCTTGGGACCCTCTGTCCCAGCTCAAAGTTCAAAGGAAGGGATAGATGAAACAGCCCCCAAGTCAGTTACAGAGGCCTCCTTGGTGGGGCCGGAGTGGCACAATCTGTTTTTTTAGGTGATGTGGGACAGAGGGAACAGAATATGGCTAAGCAGCTGTTTTCTATCCAGAACTCCCAGGGTGGCAGAGGTCAGGTGCAGCAGAGCTCAGACTTCCCTACAAGAGACAACACCTGGAAATATTTGGCAGGCAGCATGGACATCTGTCCAGCTGGTAAAGCATTGCTCCTGAGCTGGAAGCAGCTTGGACATGATGGTGATGATGGACCTGGTCATGGTGGTGGAGTCAGGGTGGAGGGCTTGTTTGCCACTTTTGGCTGCTCTATCTATCTCTGATATTTTGTTTTAGGCTCATTGTGGCACCTGAGCACAAACATGAAAGAGGCCACCCCATCACCCTTCCCCATGAAGGTGAGCATTTATGACATGGGCCATATGGCTCTGTCACCACCAGACAAGAGGCTGACAGGGACACCTCCACCACTGCAGCAACCTCTGATGTGGCTGCTGCTCAAATATGTGCAGAAAGGGGCCCCTTTGGGGTGGGACAATATGGGAGTGGACCACACCTGCCTCCTCTGTAGCAGCCACCATGGCTGTCTTGGTGCTGGTCACTCTCAGGGCACTCTCATGGGGGTAGAGGAAGTAATTTACCCCCTCAAAGTGAAACTCTCTCTTACTAATTATAACAGGATTATTCTCCGTAATTGTGGAGGAAAACCAAGGTTCTAAGTTCTCTTTTGGCCATGAGGAATTGATCCAGAAGGGCTCTACATTCTTTTATTTCTGATGTTTCAACAACTTCCTGGGAAGTATGGTGTCTACCAGAGCCAGCAAAAACTTAGAGTTGTTCAGTAATGGGTTCCTCCAACTTTCTGTGGCCTCATTGTTGGGGAGCTTTATGGAGTGAGGGAAAAACAGCCTTTCTCCAATTCTTCTGTTGGATGGATAATCAGACCATCCCCAAGTTCTGCCAGGATGTTAGGGTTAAAGATCTGGGTCAATATTCACCCCCAAAACTTCAAATATATATCCACACTCTACCAGCATTCCCAAGACTGCTCTTCTGCTTCTGCTAGCATTTCCCCAGACACTCTGGCCTGGCTGGAGAAATGCCCTGGTATCCACTAGCATCCCTCCAGAAAGCTCCATGAAGGATTCCTCTAGCTTCTCCCACAAGTGCCCTACAGGATCTCCAGTCCCTCTGCTTTCCCAGAACTGCTTTGTGCTCAAATGGTTACCCTACTCAACTGGCCAGTTTTATCAAGAGCTGAGTGGAGATGCCAAGTGCTAAAGGTACACAATTCAAACAATTGAGACAAAATGGAAGCAAACAGGAGCCCTTAGTCACTTACTATGATAGTATAAGCAAGAGGGAATTCGAGGGAAGACTTGGACTCAACACTGTTCCTTTATGATGTGGAAAGTCATCACTGTAGGGGGGCAGGTGAATAATCACAGTCATGGGGATCAGCTCCCTGCTCAGGAAGTATCTGACAAAAGGCTCCTCTGGTTTTTATTTTAAATATATATTTATTGCAGAGACAAGCAAAAATTAATTATGATTGTGAAAGCCCTTAATTTCATTTATAATGCAATTGCTAGGAGCTTACAAATATCATTGGAAGGAAAGTATTTTCACTGAAAATACAAGAAATTAGTTAACAATGGTAAAAGCAAAAATACTGGATATCAGACTACCTCATGATTCTAATCATAACAGAAACATTTGGTAAAGAACATTCATAATATGTCTTTGTATTTTAAGTTGTATGGGTAGTCTACAAAGTGTCAACTATAATATAAACTGTAGTCCATGGTTAGTAGCAATGTTTCAATATGTGTTTATCAATTGTAATAAATGTACCACACTAATGAAGGATGTTGTTAATGGGAAAGTGTGAGAGGGGATGGAGTGGGGCATATGCGAATACCGTATACTTTTTATGTAACATTTATATAATCTAAAACTTCTTTAAAACTTAAAAATAATCTTAAAAAAAATTAAAATACTGGATAGTGAGAAGGAGAGGAGAAATTGCCCTCAAGGGCCCCCACCTCCTTCCAATAAGGAGACCTTACCTGAGGCACCTGAGGAAGTCTTGGGTTTGGGGCCCTTGATCAGTGGCTCTAATGCAGGTACCTGGGATAGGAATGCAGCTGTGCTTAAGAGCAAGCCTGGCCAGGGAGGCTGGAGTCCTTGTCTACAACTTCCTTCAGAGACTGCATTGCACTGGCTGGGCACCAAGTCTGGTGAGGTGAGGGCAACTTTGCTATGTGGACTGGCAAGTAAAGTCTTTGCAATTGTCTATGGTCAGGCATGAAGAAAACACTCACAGGATTTAACCAGGATCTGAACTCTACAGAGGTATCAAATATTGATGAAATTAAAATGAATACATTTCAGGAATCAGGGACAAATATAATTAAAGTTTGCTCTTACATTAACCTCAAAGAAATTAATAAATATTAGTGGATATGTGATGGCTCTGTTGAATAAAATTTAACACAATTTCATCCACATTTAGTAAGGGATTTGGAAAGGAAGTATATATTATATTCCAAATCACACTTAGAGTTAAACCTATACTTTTAAAAACAGTCCAAATGTAATCAACTCAGAAACCTAGAGATTTACCATGTTTGTCTCCTTTTTCATGAATGTTTCTTCCATCATGCCAGTAACTGCTCTCTTGCCTGGAAATACAGGGTCATACCATGCGTATCTGAAATTTAAAAAATAAAGCCATGTTTGGACCATTATTCAAAATATCAGATTGCCCCTTCTATAATGTCCATTTCTTGAGAGCCCTTGTGAAGTTGGGGGAAGTCAGGGGATGATGGATTCCCCCATGTTCTTGGCTTTGTTACATAAAAAAATTTAAGAACACACCATAGGGTAGGCCAGTAAAAGGAGTTTTTTGAGAAATGGGAGAAAAGAATAGAAACAGGAAAAAAGTACAGAATTACACAACCTCAGATGTAGGTGAGGCTTCTCTAGGCAGAAAGAGAGCATTTGTGATGGTGGGGCTATGCTTATTAAGCCATTATTCACTCCCCCCAGTCTCAGCTGTTTGCTGTTTGCTGTTCTGATTGGTTGCCCCACCTGTCAGTTCTCAGGGGGCCAATGGTGAGGCCTTTAGAAGTCATCCCAGGCTTCCCCTTGAACGAAATGGGACTTCGCAGCAGGGGTCCAGGTGGGGTTTCACAGCCATGTTCTTTGCCAGGTCTCAGCGGTGGCCATCTTCTTTTTCCCTAAACTATCCTGCCTCACCTGTAGGAGGGAATTATTGCATCCCAATTATTGCTCACGGAATGGACCACATGATGTTCTTCATCAATGAAATGTGAGCAAAAGGAAGGAATGTGGATTTCACAGCTAACTTATGTATATGTCTTTATAACATCTTTTTATTCAGCAACAAGAACCAATGACATTCCATATATGAGCTGTTGCACATGCCTGGACAAAGAATGTGGTTGGTATGTAGTAGCATCAGAGCCAACACACACAGAACATGTATAATAAATAGAAAATAATCTTGCTCTCAGCATGTAGAATTAAGAGTTATTGGTCACTGCAACATAACATGGGCATACCTGACTGATACAGTATCAATGGTATTCCACAGCTTCTGTACTAATTTATACCACATCAATAATTTAGTTCCTTTGCTCCACATACTCACTAACAATTGGTGTTTCCAGATTTTTTTTACAATCTACTGATTTTTTTACCTTAATCTAGATATAGGTACTTTATTTACAAATAATTAAATAGCATTATTTAAAAACATTTAATTATTTATTTCCATCCTTCATTGTTTGCACTTGCTGTCTACTCTCTGTGTCTGTGCATCTTATTTCAGTAGGCTCTGGGAACCAAATGCAGGACCTCCCATGTGGGAGGGAGGTGCCCAGTCACTTGAGTCACATCTACTTTCAGCTTGTTGTGCCTCTCATTGTGTCTTCTCACTGTGTCATCTCCCTTGCATCAGCACATTGGGCCAACCCTTTGCACCAAATTGCTATCTTGCTCATCTTCCTTAGGAGGCACGAGGAATCAAAACCAGGACCTCCCATGTGGGAGGTGGGCACACAACTGCTTGGGCCACATCTACTCCCCCTAGATTAATAGCATTTTGTTACATCAAATGAAGAGTACAACAATCTGAAAACGTAGTTGACATAGTTGAATTCAACTCTGTCACTCTCAGGAGCACAAACTCAAAAGTAGGGCCCACTGGCAAGGCACCAAACTCCAGAGCTATGTGCCCTTACATAGGACGTGGGTGTCTCCAGGTCCTATGTAAGGACCTGGTAGACACCATACTTCCCAGGAAGTTGTTGAAACATATCTCCAATATCCAGGGTCCATCAGTGGATCATCCTCTCTCACCAGTCACTGCCCCTGCACTTGGACGACTGTTGCTGCTCCCTTAGAGAATGTGGCAGAGCTCTCCAGGGTGGGAATTCAGTATTCTCTCATTTATTGAGTGGTTTTCCACCCACTGTGACAATGCCCCATGAACATTTGAAGATTATCATATACCTTAAATTTATGCTCAGGTCAACTTCCTCCTATGCATCCCCCATCCCTGACACCCCACACCAAAGATCCACCCCCACCCCAGTTGTAAACCTTCTGTGATCCAAAGCTTCTTCAAAGATGAAGCCATTACAATAGCTAAATACAATTAATAGGAAAATGAAATAATGATAATTTTAAATATAGGACATAAAATAATTAAAATTTTTAAAAAACTAAAAATAAAATAAAATTAAAATATTGGGATATTAAAAAAATGAAAAATATAAAAAAAGTTTTTTTGACCTTTTGCCTTTCATCACTGCAATATCTGGTGTCCAGTCTGTACCGTGGCACCTTCCCCCTCTCATTCCCCAGTGTCTCACTATTTTTCATTTTGTTTTCAAAGAAGTTTTAGGTCACAGCAAAGCCACACACAGAATACAGGAGACTCTCATATACCCAGCATCCTCGCCCTTCGCCCCCCCCCACCATATTAATACCTTTTTATATGTGGATGGTAGCATTGTTATAACTGACATACAAATAGTGAAAAATAGCTACTAAACATTGTCAATTGTTTACACTATGGTTTCCATTTTAGACCGTACATTTTTATAAGTTTTCATGATATTTACCATGTCCTGTGTCCATCACTCTATGGTAATGAAGAACATTTCCACTGACCACTAAACACCCCCTATTTGACATATTCTATTCCTCCCACCCCATCTGCCTGGGCCCCACGATGACCCTCTGGCTTGACTCGTTGGATAACAAGATTCATAGTTACATGCAACAAAAGGACTTGACACACTGGTTTGTCCTCCCTTATTAGGAACTGCCCTTACAATTGAGAGACCCTCACCTGTCTAACAAATCAGTCCTCCCAAAGATGAGAGTCCAACACCTTCCCACTCATTGAAGATTTGCTTTACAACTTTTAAACATTTATTTATCCTTCCTTTCCATCTCCTCAATCATCATTGTTTCTTTGTGTATTTTATTTTTCTTTGCATTTAATATTAAGTTGCAAACATCATTATTTTTCACTCCTAAACACATCAGTGTTTATCATTAATTGAAGGTAATTATTTGACTGTGGTCCTTACTGTTTTAGGCAAATTCTACAGCCAAATGCATACATCCTAAGTTCTTATGTTTCATTTAAATGTGACAAAAAATCACCAGTATAATCCAAACTCCTATCAAAGAAAACATTTTTTAACCAACATTCCAGTGAGTTTCCTTTCTCCTTCCTAGTTAGCCCTCAAAAATTTCTCCATTACCCAGGGGCAACTACTAGACCATGATTTATTTATTTTATACTTGTTTTATTTTTCCTGCCATAAAATTTTACATAAATTACATCATGTTATACTCACTCTTTGGTGCAAGGTGCTTTTCTGAAAACTCAAAATTATATTTTTGAAATACATACATAGCATTGGGTGTGTTAGTTTTCTATCACTTTAAAAAATTTTGTACTATTCTGCTGCATAAATAAACCACACTTTATTTTTCAGTTTATCTTAGTGCACACCTGCACCATATCCACATTTTAGTTAGTATGTGACCCGGCCCGCGGGTCAGTCAAACCGGAACCTGAAATACGGAGTGGGAATTGGGGGGACAAGAGACACGAAGAATGACAGCAAGACAGGATTCTGATCAAGCTGCAAAAGTTTATTGAAGAGGCAGGGTATATATAATCTGAGGGAGGAGGGGTCATCTGATGTGGACGTCAGCAAGTTGCTAGGTACCAAACTACAGCCTGGTCAGCAGATTTACAAGAAAAGATGTAGCGAGTATGGGGAGATATAAACTTAGTGCGGGACATGCGCAATGACATTTGGCCAAACGCCAGTTCTAAGAATGGCCATGATAAAGCAGATGCCGAGGGAAGCTTCCCACAGGTCCCCCTTCTTTATAACATTTTTTGAAGCTGGTAGACTGATGTATGGCCAGTCTTGAAGGGACGTCACTCCATGAGGAATGCAGGCAAATTTATTTAGGCTGAAGCTGCTTTATATACTTCAAAGCTGATAACAAAATTAGGGCATCTTTTCATTAGTTCCTCTGCTTGGCATGTAGGAGAGCTGCCGGTTCCTGTATTACTAGATAGTTTTTCTTAGGAATTTATACAGTAACTTCTTAGTGGTGGGTTCATCCCGCTCTGCTTCCTCCCACTGACATCTGCAGTACACAGAGACCTTGGAGACATTCGCTTATTGTT
>JAQZBX010100038.1:0-11407 GCA_029593785.1 Cabassous unicinctus
CATTTTCATTTGTCTCAATATATTTACTGATTTCACTTGCAATTTCTTCTTTGACCCACCGAATATTTAGGAGTGTGTTGTTCAGTCTCCACACATTGGCAAATTTACTTTTTTCCTGTCTGTTATTGATTTCTAGTTTTATTCCATTATGATCTGAGAAGGTGCTTTGTATAATTTCAATCTTTTTATAATTATTGAGAGCTGTATTGTGACCTAACATGTGGTCTATCCTGGAGAAAGATCCATGGGCACTTGAGAAGAATATACAACCCACTGAGTTTGAATGCAGTGTTCTGTATATGTCTGTTAGGTTTAACTTGTTTATCATATTGTTCAAGTTCTCTGTTTCCTTGTTGATCTTCTGTCTAGTTGTTCTATCTAATGATGTGAGAGGGGTGTTGAAGTCTCCAACAATTATCTAGAAATGTCTATTTCTCCCTTCAGTTTTGCCAGAGTTTGTCTCATATATTTTGGGGCACCCTGGTTAGGTGCGTAGATATTTATGACTGTTATATCTTCCTGGAGGATTGTCCCTTTTATTAATATTTAATGGCCTTCTGTATCTCTTATCACTTTTTTGCACTTAAAGTCTGTTTTGTCTCATATTAGTATAGCTACCCTTGCTCTTTTCTGTTTACTATTTGCATGGAGTATCTTTTTCCAACCTTTTACTTTCAGCCGATTTGTATCCCTGGGTCTGAGGTGAGTTTCTTGTAAGCAGCATATGGATGGCTCATGTTTTTTTATCTATTCTGTCAGCCTGTATCTTTTGATTGGGGAATTTAATCCATTCACATTCAATGATATTACTGAAAATGCACTATTTATTTCCTCCATTTTATTCTTTGGTTTTCATAGGTCATCTTGTTTTTGTCTCTCTTTTTATTCTTTTGGTTAACCTTTCTGCTTTTCTTTCTTCTATACTCTCCTCCAAGCCTCTCTCTCCTGTCCTTTTCTTTCAGGTTCTAAGGCTTCATTTAATATTTCCTGCAAAGGTGGATTCTTTTTTGCAAACTCTCTTAGTTTCTGTTTGTTTGTGAATACTTTATACTCACCTTCATGTCTGAAGGACAGTTTTACTGGATAAAGAATTCTCGGCTGGCAGTTTTTCTCTTTCAGTTTCCTAATTGTATCATACCACTGTCTTCTCGCCTCCATGGGTTTTGAAGAGAAATCTGCACTAAGTCTTACCGGACATCCTTTGTACGTGATTGTTTGCTTCTCTCTTGCTGCTCTGAGAATTTTCTCTTTATCTTTTACATTTGACATTCTGAATAGAATGTGTCTTGGTGTAGGTCTATTTCGATTTATTCTCATTGGGGTACAGTGTGCTTCTTGGACATGGAAGTTCATTTCTTTTGTGAGAGTTGGGAAATTTTCAGCTATTATTTTCTCAAATACTCTTTCTGCCCCTTTTCCTTTCTCTTCCCCTTTCGGAACTCCCATGACATGTATGTTGTTGCGTTTTGTGTTGTCATTCAACTCTCTGAACCCCTGCTCAATTTTTTCTATTCTTTTCTGTCTCTGTTCTTTTCTCTCTTCAATTTTAGCTGCTCTGTCTTCGGTATCATTTATTCTTTCTTCTATCATTTTGAGTCTGCTGTTGTATGCCTCAAATGTGTTTTTGACTTCACCTACTGTGTCTTTCATTCGCATGAACTCTGTTACTTTTCTGTTCAGGATTTCAAATTCTTCTTTGCGTTCAATGTCTTCTTGATGTCATTTATCTCTTTAACTATATTTTCTTTCATCTCATTAATTTGATTTTGGAAATTTGTGCTCATCTCACTGATTATTTCTCTCAAATTCTGCATCTCTTCTGGGACTTTGATGTATTCCTTTTCTTGGGCCATGTTTTCTATTTTCTTTGTATGGCTCATAATTTTTTGCTCGTGTTTAGGTATCTGGTTAGGTTGTATTTTACTTAGATGCTCTATCTCTTCCTCTTTTATAGGGTTTTAGTGGCAGGAGGCTGGGAGTTACCACAGCTCTTTGATTTTTGGCTCAACCTTGATTGTTAGGATTTCTGCTGGTTGCTCAAAACTGGGCACTGGACCCAATAATTGGTTGGAGAGTTGTTTCCTAGGGCCTTGGGCAGGGAGGCTATAGAGGCCAGGAAAAGCCTCTGCTATTTATTTTTAATTTTCTTATGTGCACTTCCTTGATCTGCCAGGAGATGGCACTCGTTGGCAGCTCGCAATTCAATGCCTGGTAGGAGTGTATTTGTTGTGATACAGACCAGATCAATGTGATAGAGCTTCCTGTATGGGGGCTAAAAGCCTTGTAATTCAAACTTTCTGAGACAGTTTTCCAGTCTTCTCTGGCAGCCCCCTCCCTTTTCCCAGCTAGGAAATATTTCCACTTCCCTCTGAATCCTCAACAATCATTCCCTGTTAGTAGAGGAGGAGATTGGGAGGTTTGTATATCTTTAGCCCCTTGCAGGCTCCAAGGCAAACAATGGCACATCCCCACCCGGCCTGTAAGGGCTCTCGGGACAGGGCAGACCAAACCTGCGAGTCAAAATCAGGGTCAGCCCCAGGCTCTGTCTCCCCTCTCCTGTGGAGTCCTCAACAATTAGTCTAGGCTAGAAGAGAGGGAGGTTGCGAGGGTCGGATTTCTCCAGTCCTTCCTAGGCTCCCAGGGCAAACCATCATGTGCAAGAGTCTGTGGGGCTCTGCAGCCCAAATTTGTGGGTCAGAACCTGAGTTAGCCTAAGGCTGTGTCCCTCTCTCTCCCCTTTCTGGGAGTGGTAGATCCCTGGAGCCCCCTTTGTCTGTAGTCGCAGGCCCAGAGGCCGAGAATTCTAAAGAGTGTGGGGGAGGTGCCGGCAGCAGCACCCGCTGTTGGTTCCAACTCACGGTTCTGTCGTCGCAATTTCCCTCTTTTGTCCCTCTCTTCTCTGGGTGGTGTGCAGCCTTCACCTGCTGTCCTAAACCCTAGAAGATCTTTTTTGGGACTGTTTCAGCCTGTCCTCTAGCTATTTTTCTGGAGAAGAGATTCCCGTGTCTTACTAGTCCGCCATCTTCCTGGAAGTCCATATTGGGTTTTATTAAAGAAGTTCCTCTTGCATAGGTGAAGTTGTTGGGATGGCTTGATAGGCGGTGCCAACTCTACTGTTAAAACTGTACCTTTTTTTCTCTGCCATAGTGACCATTCCTCTTCTCTTCTTTACAGCCAAGTTTCTTGAGAGAGTTATCTATACTCACTGTCAACATTTTCCCACCTTATTCTCACTCTTCAATTTCCTGCAAAGCAGTCTCTTCTCTACCACTACAATGAAATATCTCTCACAAAGGTGAATATTCTCCAGTCTCTTTAATTTGCTTGACCTCTTAGAAGGTCAAAAAAGCTTGGCATTTTTGACCTTTCACTTTCTATCAACAGTTTCCTTTTGGGTTTTCATGATTACCATTTCCTAGTTTTTCTTCTATCTAAAAGGTACCATTTTCCAGTCTTCTTTACTGGTTCCTCCAACCTACTCAGCCTTTGAGTGATGTTCAAGGGTTTGTTCTACACTCTTATCTCATTCTACATACTTTGCAAGGCAATCCCACTGAATACTCATTCAATAACCACCAAGGGTCTGCAACCCCCAAAATGTACCAATACTGGTACTATGGCATTGACAGGGATAAGTAGGAGCGGTATATTGCAGCCAAGGTCATTCCTAAAAATTCTCATTAAGTCTTCTTCTCTCTTATTCCCCTCCTGAGAACCTTGTACAGGATTCAGTTATACCTTTGAATCAAGTTAGACTTTCCAGTTCTAAAAGAATTGACTTTTAGTTTCCTCCCCAGAATCCATCTGCTGCCTCTTGTTCCCTCCCCTACTACTCTTGTTTCATGCTCTTCCTTGCCTCTGATGTTTACCCATACTCTTTTCTATTCTTCGTTGCTTTTTCCTTCCCTGTTTGACTTGATAACACTTATTTCTAATCCCAGCTTACATACCACATTCTCAGGGAGGTGGCCCCTAGACCCCACTAACTAGCTATATGTTCCCAGAGTACCTTGACGTCCCCTAATATTACATCAATTACATTTTTAAGTGAATGATTTCCACACTAGCCCTAAACTCTAGGAGGGCAGAATTACATGGCCTTGTTCTCTGCTTGTACCTCCAATACTTAGCACAGTGTTTTGCACATAAAAAGTAGGCTGGTTTAATGAGTGCTTTAAAAATGAAATTGTTTACATTTTCTCCCTACTGAAGCCAATCAGGGTAATAATGGGAAACCCCTAAGTCTCCAAAGCAATGGTTCAAGTGGGTCATGGTGGACAATTCTCCTCTTCCCTCTTGTGGACCACTCACAACTACTCATGGGGAGGCAAGCCTCTCCTGACTTTGAAACACACTGCAAGTCTAATGTCTAGCAGCCTCTGAAGGCCAATGGAGGCCACTGAGGAAGAGAGCCTAGCAGAAGATGGGGACCCACAAAGGTCCTGTTTAGGACATTACCTGAGCTGGGTAGTCAAAGAGCCACTGTTCCCTTGGTTTTTCCTCATAGGCAGTTACACCTTCTGTCATTTCATGCCTCACAGTGGCCTTCATGTGAGCGAGCACATGGTTCAACCATGTTTCCACCTGAAAGAAAAATTCTGGATAAGACATGGATACCTAAGAAGCTTGATTAATATGACACTTTTTCTTCCTTTCTGCCTGAGGGAGTGAAGCAAATGGAGCCCACTCATGGCATGCAACCCCACATGGCTGCCAGAAGGCACAGGGTGACTGTGTAAGCAAGGATGGCGGTAAGTGAGAACCAGACTTAACGAACAGCAGACTGGTGTGCCCATTTGGAACACTCAGGTTAGGAGGAGTCTGCCACTGAGAATTCATACTGGGAAATCTGTATCTGGGATGAGCTAGGTGTGAATGAGCCATTTGAATCTCATGATGTTCTTGTCTACACTGAGCATGGGGATGTAAGACAGGGTTATATTTTCCAACTAAATGTTCTATGAGTCTACAAAAAGAAAATTCATTCTGAATCAAACCCCAGGGCCTCCTTCATATAGCTGAGAACTTCTAATTCTTTTTCTGATACTAGAATTGCTTTCTAAGATACATGTGGATTAAAGTGGAACCCTGTAAAAGATCTTTTCTCTATGTGTTACTTCATTTTTTATTTTTATTTTAAAGATTTATTTATTTATTTATTTATTTATCCCCCCCTTGCTGCTTGTGCTTGCTGTGTCCATTCGCTGTGTGTTTTCTCCGTGTCTGCTTATCTCCCCCTTGCTGTGAGGTCCCGCTGCATCAGCCCAACGCGCTGCGCGGGCCGGCCTGCCCTCACAAGGAGGCCCCGGGAAGCGAACCCGGGGCCTCCCATATGGTAAACGGGAGCACTATCGATTGAGCCACACCCGCTTCCCTCTATGTGTTACTTTAGACTCAACTAGAATCCCTAGGCACAATGCTTTGTTGGATCATTTAAGATAATGAACAAGGAAGGGCTTGTACTTTAGTGGTGATGCTGCAGGATGGGAAAGAGGTTTAAGGAGAGAATAGTCTCATGATCTATTCCTTGAATTGGATATAGGAGATCTGGAGGTAGTAGCTCTTGGAGAAAGGTGGTAGTTAGCTGCTCAATAGGCAGGACTATGGGAGGAAGTGGCTTTGGGATATATTTATTCAGAGAAGGGACATCTCAGGGAAGCAGTTGATTTCAAAGGACATTTTCTTCCTGGGAAGATGTCAGTGTTCCAGATTCCCCTATGGTGTGCTTCAGGTGTTGTCATGTTAAAGACTCCTGGTACTGCTAATCATTTTTAAATCCTTTATTTGTTTGACTCAGGCAGTTGTTTATGTGCATTTTATTCCTCTCTGCACAGGTCTTTGGGTAAGGAAGAGATATGAATGTTGACATGTGCCCTTCCCAGAGAGAGGAAAGCATGCAAACAATATGCTGCACTAGAGACTGCTATGAAATTGGCTCAAGACAAGGAACTCAAGGGACTGGCCAACCCAAGGCAGGGACAGCAGTTCTAGCCTTAGGCCACAAAGTCTATCCCCAAGATTGATGCTGACCATTTTGAACACATAAAGGAGTAATGAGGGAGAAGGACCTTCATGTTACCTGTCCACTGCAGTCACAAGGCTCACTGAAAGCCACATACTCTTCTTCTTTGCTGTACATGCCAAGACCTATTTTGGTTGGCTTTTCACTGGTGTCTAACTGGAATTGCATCTTGGCCATGTTGTCAAAGAGTTTGGACAGGTGGCGTTGAACCTATGAAAGAAGCCAAGCCAAAGGATTATGGGAGAGTGTCTAGGAAGTTACTTATTAGCATTGTTTAGGTCCCTACACTATGTGACAATCATTGTAAATGGTATAGTGATGGATACAAAACACTTAGAAGGAAGTTTGTGGGAATAATGGTGATATAAGGACAAGAAACCACCAAATCTGAAAGTAGTGGCTAAAGGAAGATAGAACTAGTGGGAATCATGTACTAGATGCCCCCCACAAGAAACATTTAAGTCCTAACCTGTGGGTATGAACCCATTTGTAAATAGGACTTTTGAAGATGTTATTAGTTAAGGTGTGGCCAAACTGAATGAGAATGGGTCTAAATCACATATGGCTGAAGTCCTTATTAGCAAAGCAAATTTGGATGTAGCCAGTTAAGAGAAGCCAGAGAAAAAGAGATAACTGTGGGATGGAGGTAGAGATGCAGCTACAAGCCAGGCAAAACCAAGGATTGCTGGCAAGCCATCACCAGAATGTTTAGAGACTTTGGAGGAAAGCATGGCCTGGAGATCCCTTGATTTTGGACGTCTAGCCTCCCAACTGTGAGACAAAAATTCCTGTTGTTTAAGCCAACCAGTTGGAGGTATGTGTTATAGCAGTCCTGGCAAACTAAGACAAGCTACAAACAAACGAAGCCACAAAAGTTTAATTAACTTCTGCTTGATCTTATAAGGATGGGACAAGATTGGAGGAAAAAAATGATGGTTAACTTATAAACCCTCTTACTAAAAGACTAGTACTATATGACAGGAGGTAAAGAGAGGTGAGTCTGGCAGAAGAAGTGAGAATACATCTGAATTTGGAGAGACAAGGGCAGTGATGATGGGGGCCTATGGAAGAGTTGTCCAGTTGTTAGAACCTCTTTGGTGTGTTGGACCTTCACCAAGAGGCTCCAAAGCAAGGGCAAGCATGCTCACACGAAGCAGAAAGCCTGGGCATGTGAGGAATTTTTCCCAAGGCAGCAGAGCTAGGAGGGATGTTAGCTAGATAGAGCTATATTGTGTTTCTAAGGTGAAGGATAGGGCAGATTAAAGAAGAAACATTTAACAGAAAGCTTCAGTCTTTTGAACAATCACTCACATATGAAAACAACAGAGAGTTGGAGATATAGAAGGAATTAGGAATTATTCTACCATGCTCCAGTTCTTGGTGGGAGAAGGGGGCTACTCATAGATATACTCAAACCAAATAAGAAATAAATCAAAATATATATTTCAGAATAGGTAAATCAGGTATAAAAAGTCTGGCAGTGATGCTTAAACCCTTCTATACATAGAAATCTATACAAAGAGTTAGTGAAAATGTAGTTACAAAACAGAATGCTTTATATGAAGAACTAATTCAATTCCACCTTGTGTGGGCTACTTTGGAAATATTTCAACCTACAGAGAAAAAGGGGGGCATAATTTCCCTTTAATACCCCTTGTTTAGCCAACACACCAAAGAACATAAATTCAATAAGTTAGAATATTTATGTCAAGGATAGAAAATTTATGCATGGGTGCCATCTCTTGGCTCTGTTAGTGAAGCTCTTTTATCCATGGATGGCAGTTATTAGGCAATACCTAATAAGACTACAAATGCATTTGCCATTTTACCCAGCAATCTCCTAGGGATTTACTTGGAATCTAGACTTCCAACAATATGAAGCCCAGGGTTGTTCATTGCAGCATTATTTGTAATTGCAAAGTATTTTAACAACCAAGCTGTGGACATTATGAAGTACTATGCAGATATAAAAGGAATGAGGGAGGTATCTTTGAATCATTGGCATAGAATGATTTTCAGGATATATTGTTAAGTAAATAAAAGCAAAGCACAAAAGAGAATATATAGGATTCTACCTTTTGTGTAGGAAAGGAGAAATAAGAAAACATACATGTGCTTGCTTTTTTTGCAAAGATAAACATAAGAAAGATAAACCAGAAACTAATGAAATTTGGGTGGAAGGAGGTGGTGATAAGGTGGAAGGAATAGGCGAAGGATGACACTTCCCTGAGTATACATATCTTTTTGTATAATTTGACTTTAAAAATCACACCAATGTTCTCTGCATAGTCAAAAAGTAAAATCAACAAGGTTGGGGAAAAAATCCCTAAAATGAAAGCAAAGAGAAATAAATGTACCCAAGTGTACTTCAAATGAATAACAAAATCACACTGAAGGGGGAAAAAGAATCAACCCAAGAAACTTCTAACACAATATTTTGATGAAATGTCCACAGTCTAAATTAAAAATAAAAGAACTAAGAACCACAGACAAATCTTTAACTCTTATTAGGGTAAGAAGAGAAGAAAGCTAAGAGAGCATACAGAAGAGACATCATTCCTCCCTCCTCTCAGTAATTTTGAGACTTAAAATCCTTGGTGTACAGCAATGGTTCTCAAAGGGTGGAATTTGAGAAAGACAAATTCTCCAGCCCCTCCCCAGATCTACCGAATCAGAAACTCTGGAGGTGGGACCTAGAGATCTGCATTTTAACCAGCCCTCCACGTGATTCTGATTCATACTCAAGTTTGAGAACAATTGTCTATAGCTCCAAATAAGAAAGTGCTTCAATTAGGTACTTTGATATTCAAAAACCTGTAACACAGCAGGTTGGCCCTATTTTTCAGGTTAGGAAACTTTGTCTGAAAGAAATGATATGTCCATGTCTATATGGCTAGCAAACGGTTGACCAGGGGCTAGAATACAACATTTTGGACTCTGCATATATGCTCTATACTCTAAAACCACCCCAATGTCCAGTGATCTGAAGGAGTCCAGAGAATATGACTTTGAATCTTATCTCCCAGAGAACATTTTAGCTATTCCTTTTGACCGCTATTTACCAGATTCCACTTCATATCAGAGTCAAAGGCATTCTCTGTAAAGCAGGGGTTCTTAACCTTTTTTTGTTCCACGGATCCCTTTGCCAGTCAGGTGAAAACCACGAACCCCTTACTACGTCCACACTATACTGTGTATTATTTAATAAATACATCACACCTGCACCAACATGTCCCCACAAGAATAGTGTTCTTTTGAATTTCAATTCAAGCTCATGGACCCCTTGTTAAGAACCCCTGCTGTAAAGGTTTAGCCCCTTTCACCCTTGCCATCCTCAAGCTTCTCCAAATAACACCCACTAGAGGGCTGGAGGGCTGGAAGGCATCCTGAGCAGCAGTAATGGTAGGAATGAAGAGGGGTCTGAGATGTGAAATACACAAATCGGCAGAGGGAGGCATAACGGGGAACCTGAAACTCTCTTCTGCTGGGAGTTCCTCAGTCTTTCTGGATCTTTCTACAAGTGCTCCCCCAGCTTACCTGCAGTGGAGCTGTGCCGTTGGAAAGGATGTCTAAAAGATCTGAAGAGGAGAGAAAGTAAAACCTAGGGAAGGCAAGCCTCTTGGTATCTAGGTATTCTGCCAGGGCCTTCTCACACAGGCATAATCTGAGGGCAAAGAACATAGAATTTCTAATTAAGTACGTACAGAACACAGAATTTTGTCATTAAATATGCCTAAACCCATGGGCACGTATACATTACCTAAATGCAAATATATCCAACATATGGAATATATGCAGACAACCAGTGCATGAAATGTATCTGGATGTTTGCAGACATACCCATGAAATGCTTCTGGATATTTGCAGACATACCCATTGATATATTTACATCAGCATAAACACCTCGAACAATACTCCATACACCCAAACCCATGGGCAAACAAAGGGACACAGATAAACATACATAGTCACTCATTCACTCACTCACTCACACTCACTCAGGCAGTTAAATAAAGTAAGGATTTCAGAGTCAGAAGGGGAAAAAGAAAATATTGTCCCCTCTGTTACAAAGCGGGCAGCAAGCAGACCATCACCTGCTCTGAATATCTTCCAGTTTTTCATAAAGACCTGATTTGTTGGTGGCTTCCACTACATTTGGAGTTTTCTGAGCGTCATAAGCTAGCTCTTTAAAATCAGTGTCAATGCCTTCAAATCTTTTAGAATCCTACAGATGAAAATGTGGAATAAAAATTAAATACTACTCCTGGTTACAAGAAGCTCCCCCTATGTAACTAGGGACAAACCAGTCAGAAACAGAAACCAGTTCTGGATTTCTCAATACAGAGATTAGACTCATAGAAAGAAAGACATTTAGCTTGAAACAGCGGTTCTCAAACTCTTTGGTCACAGAAGCCATGTACACTTTGAAAAATTATTGAGTTCAAAGAGCTTTTTTTTATGCAGATAATATCATATCTATCAGTATTTTCTGTTTAGAAGTTAAAATAGAGAAATTTAAAAAATATATTTTGCTAATTCATCTAACAACTAACAATAATACACCTCTATTATGTTACTATAACATTTTTTTACCTAAAACAACTCTATGTTCCAAAGAAAGTAATTTAGTAAGAAAAGTGGCATTGTTCCATATTTTTTGCAAATCTCTTTAATGTCTGACATCAGAAGGCCAGATTCTACTATCTTCTTCTGCATTCAATCTATTGTGATATTACATGTCATGTAGCTTCTGGAAAACTCCACTGTATGCTCATGAAAGAATATGAGTGAAAAGGCAAATAATATTTTATTATTATTAAAATAATTTTGACCTGTGGATACACTGAAAAGGTCTCAAAAACCCTCAAGGGGTCCAGACCACATTTTGAGAACCACTGGTATAAAACACATGAATCCAATGTTCTTTCTAGGACCACACAAAAATGTATTTAAGCAAAGTAAGTTTTTTCTTAGCAAATGTACTACTATGATGTCAAACAGAGACATCATTGTTTTTCCCCAAGACCCACATCCTCACAGTGTTGTTGGAATGATTGAGAGAATAATAAATGCAAAGGCTTTAGCCCAATACCTGGCACCTGGTAAGAGCCTGTAGTAGTGTTATTACATATTAGTACTTATGCTGTTTTTTTCCTTTATTAGAGAAGCTGAGGGTTTACAGATCATGCATAAAACACAGGATTACCATACACCCCCCCCACCACACATTGATGTAGAACATTTGTTACAATTGATGATAGCACATTTTTATAATTGTACTATTAATTAAAGTCTATGGTTTAACTTAGGGTTCTCTATTTGTGTAGCATAGGTTTCATGGACTTTTAAAAAAATCTTTATTCTGTTACCATATATACATTTCCT
>JAQZBX010100039.1:0-11407 GCA_029593785.1 Cabassous unicinctus
ACCTTGTGGAGAGAGGCAAAGCCTAGAGAGCCTCATGGTCTACAGCTGACCTTGTGGAGAGAGGCAAAGCCTAGAGAGCCTCATAGTCTACAGCTGGCTTGTGGAGCGAGGCAAAGCCTAGAGAACCTCATAGTCTACAGCTGGCCTTGTGGAGGAAACAGAGGAGCTGAGCCTGGAGAGAAACGGAGCCCCGGGAAGAGAGGAACCCAGGAAGCCTGAACCCTGGCAGACATCGGCAGCCATCTTGCTCCAACACGTGGCCATAGACTTTGGTGAGGAAAGTGACTTATGGTAGCTGTGGGCCTCTACCCCAAATAAATACCCTTTTGTAAATGCCAACAGATATCTGGTATTTTGCTCAGCACCCCTTTGGCTGACTAATACAGTGCTTACTAGCTAATTCAGGTAAGAGCTGAATTACAAAAAGGGAAAGATTATTCCCTCACAGTGCAAACTGGACCCGAATAAATGAGTTTGCTTCTTGTTCTTCTCTTGGACCCCATTGACCTGGCTGAGGTTGCCTTATTGTGCCAAGGTCCCACTGAATCGCCAGAGTGGGGCCACTGTGACCCCACTCCCCTTTTCATGGACTCTGTTCAGACGCGGAGCTTTGTGCGTCCTGGAGAAACTTGGCTGTGCTCACCAGTGACACTGCATCAGCCTCAAGCCTGTCGGTCCGCCGTCTTGATGAACCTGCGCATTCCTGCTTCAATTGATTTCACTGCCAGGCCCTGAGAGGTGCAGCCCAGCCTCCTGACTTGCTGGGGAAGGTATACTCATTTTCTGTGGGGCTTTATTTCTAAGTGTATTTAAAAAAATGTGTTCATCCAGAAAAAATGCAGAGTTCATGATACTTTATTAACTAGAGCAGCCTGGGTATTTTTGGCAATGACATTTCCTTTGGGATCCTGATGGTTTACTGACCTTGGTACGTTATGTAGGCTTTGGAGGGTAAGGAAGGAAAATTCATTAATTTCACAGCCAACCACAGGCCTTGTTTCACAGCCAAGAGCTCATCTCAAACTGATCTCAACAGCTAATGAACATGAACCTCAAACAGGGGTCGTTCCTCCAGGACTTTGGTGAAGGCGGATATTAAGACATTTGGGAACCTGGAGGGGAAGTATGGATTATTAGAAAGGAACAACCATGGGGGGTAAACAAACGTCCCTGCTGATTCCCAGGTGTGAGTTAGGGTGAGGCTGTGCTGAACCTTGACATGGGCTGGGGTCGCTGACCTATGTGTCTCCCGATGAACAGAAGCTGGTCACCACTGCTTGTGATTTACTCTTGGATTTGAAAGGGGTAGAGTGAGTTGAATAACAATCCCTTGGAAAGTGGGAATTAAAAAGGTCTTTCTGTCCAGCTTTCCTTGCTTTATGGACTTTCCAGGGTCCTTGCCAACAAATCACCTGATCTTGCCGTGGGCTATCGACACAGGATGACATAGATGGCTCTGACTGGGTTTTGACGGCTGGCTTGGTTGTTGCTTTGACCAAGGGTATCATCAATCTGAAAAATTGTATGGATTTTGTTTGAGGAGACTAGCTGTATTTGTGGGCTAGAAAGCCTTGTAATTTAAAATCCTAGTTTCTGGTATTATTTCTGAAGTTCTTGGTGGTATTTTAATCAATTCTTAAATATCACCTAACATTTATTTGAGCACTTCTGATGCCTTTGCACTGAGCTGAGGTCTTTTCATGGACGGTCTTATTTAATCCTCGCTATGACTGAGAGGGAGGAAGTCATCACCCAAGGTCACCTTGTCAGTGTGGACCAGAGCCCAGAGTTCCTGCTACTCTGTGTTTACTCTGGAATACATGGCCAGGCAGGTGGGACCAGCAGGTGCTGGCCAGGGAGTCGGGACACCTGGGTTTACGTCGACACCAGCCAGACCTCCATTTCTTTCCCTGTGAAGTGAGGGCTGGTGTCCCAGGTCTTTGGGACTTTTCCAGGTCAGATGTCCTGACCCTTTGGGAACAGGTTTCTGACTATGAGTTCTTGCTGATGGTGAGGGGCATGAACTCTCACGGAGTATGAGGACGTGTGAATGCGCCTTCTCAGCCCTGTGAATCATCTAACCAACTGTGAGAGTTTTGCTAACTGTCCAGTAAATGGGAACAGACCACTCATTCCTGACACCAATTTCAAGTTTAGGGGGTTCCTGAAATGACTCTCAAGTTCAATAATTCACTAGAAGGGCTGACAGAACTCACTGAAACATGTCATACTCATGGTTATAGTTTATTGAGGGAAAGGATATAGATTAAAATCAGCCAAAGGAAGAGACACCTCTGGCAAAGTTCAGGAGGGGCCCAAACAAAGAGCTTCTGGTTGTTCTTTCCCTGTGGAACCACCGATGGCTTGACCTCCTTCCAGCCATGATGTGTGACAAGAGCACAGAGTATTGCCAACCGGGGATGCTCACCTGAGCCTTTGATATCCAGGGTTCTACTGGGGCTTGCTAACATACAGCCCACATGCTGACCTTATGCCCCAGCCCCTCCTGGAGGTTGGCCTAATACCTTTAATCGTCAGTTCTTTCAAAGGTCAGAACTGATATTATATGGCCCAAAATCCCCATCAAAAATCACATGGTTAGACTGTACTGTGGCCAAAGCCCCCAGTCAAACAAAGACGCTCCTGCCAGCCAGGACACACTGAGGCCTAGAGATCACCACCCAGTAGCCAAGGGCAAAGCCAGGCCTCTTTTTGGGTCATTAATTCTTCAGTATACATCATCTTCACTAAAACACTTGCCTATAGGCAGAATCCAGCCATTCTTGCTTTTCTAGAATGTTCTCCCAACTAGTTATAAAGCATTCATCCTTCCCTGAGGCCCAAGCCCTGGCCCTCCACCTTATGGGGTTATTTCTTCTCTGCCCACTGCTGTCTGGTGATGAAAGGACATTGTAGGTTAGAAGTTAAGGCAGGAACTTCTGCAACTCCAACTCCAGACGATTTTTCTCAGACACACATTTGCACAGAGTTTCACACACTCACAAGGCTGAAAGAGACCTGGAGGACCCTGTACTCAACTCACGTCATGTACTGGACTCCCTGCTCAAGCTACCTTGACAAGCGGCCTTCACCCTGTGCTGGCCTGCCTTGGTTTGGCTTTCCTAGGAGCAGACCCTGAGATGGGTTTGGGCTCATGTAGTTTATATGGGAGGTAATCTCAGGAAACACTGGCAGAAGAGTGGGGAGATGAGAAAGAATGAGAAGGAAGCAACAAAGGGCATGTTATCAAGTTGAGTTAATGTGTAGACAGCTGGATCCAAACGCTGCTGGGGGGCTTTATTTCCTGTGGCTGCTGCAGCAAGTTACCACAGACTTGGCTTAAATGACAGAAATTTATTCTCTCGCTCCTCTGGAGACCAGAAGTCTGAACTCAATGTGTTGGCAGGGCCACACCCCCTCCCAAAGGCTCTAGGTGGGCTGCTTCATTGCCTCTTCCAGCTACAAGTGGCTTCAGGCATTCCATGGCTTGAGGCAGCGTCACTCCAATCTCTGCCTCCTCTTCACTTGGTCATCTTCTCTCTGCATCCCTGTGTCTTCTCCTTTTCTGTCTCTTATAAGGACACTGGACATCAGATTTAAGGCCCACTCAAATCCAAGGCAATCTCCTCTAGATATACTTACCTAATTATATCTGCAAAGACACTTTTATTCCAAATGAGGTCACACTCTGAAGTTCCAAGTGGACATATCTTTAGGGGACCACCATTCAATCCACAACAGGGTCTCGGGGAGGCAGTGTGGAAGACACCTCATAGGCAAGGCAACTGAGGGGCAGGGGAGCTGGTGTGTTCAAACACCAATTCTCTTTCCATTGTCAGTTGAGGGCTGCTTCTGGGACTAACTCAATGGTACTTCTGTGTGGACCTGGCATGCTACCCAAGCAGGACAAGAAGCCCTCAGGTAGAGAGAGTCCCAGGTGTTTGAAGCTACCATGGGCATAACTGGGGCCTCAATAGTGTCTGCTACAGTCCACCCCTTGCTCTGTTCAGATCCTCCTGGATCCCATGTTAAGTCCATGCTGCCTGTCCCTGATTCTTCAAGGTGGTGACTGGTAGCAATTTCTTAAGAATAAACTAAAATTTGAAGAAAAGAGGCTGTCCAGAGACTCCGCATCCATTGCAGATACCATTAGCACCATGAAATCTACCAGGTCATTTGGCCCAAGTAGCAGAGCCACTTATACCACAGATTGAACCTGCTAGAGTGCCCTCTCTTGCTCTGGGCCCCACATAACCTCCCCCCACAAATGGGCTAGAGCAGTATTCCCAAGAGTGGAATGTGTTGTCTCCAAAATCTGAGAAGGCCTACCAAGTCCTGTGTCTCTTTCCTTGGGCAAGGTACAGTAACTTGTCCTTTAACCTGCAAGTTCACCAAAGTGCCAGGCCTCTGCCTCTTTGCAGGGTGTATCTCCCACTTCTGCTGCATGTGCTAATTCTGGTAGTCCTGGCCTGCCCAGTAGGCAACAAAGCAGGATCCAGTGGCTAGAGGAAGCCATCAGGCAATGAAATGCAGTTGGAAGTTGACTGGTGTGCATCAAAGTGGTAAGGGTAAGGGCATGGCTGTGGGGCATGGCCATTACCTGCCACAAGTGTCTGGCATCCCCTGCAGCTGATTCTCTGGGTCTGAGAACAGGTTGAGGGCTAGGAATCAGGTGAGGGATCATGATTTTCCGTTACATGATACTAGCTGATATGAGCCATCTGCTCACCTGCTCTTGATCTTTTAGGCTATAAAAGATGAGCAGTACCTTCACTGGCTGCTCATTTGTCTTGTCCCTAGGGACACGGTGGTCTATTGGCCATCACCACAGATCCCTGTGGATCAAGGTCTGCCATTTGCCTTTCTGGCCTTGCTGCCTTCTGTGGTAATCATGCCTGTCTTACTTCTCATGGTTATGTGTTGCCACCTGGCCCCAGTGAGTCCAGATTCTTATCTTCCCCATGACAGCAGAGGGCCCAGGTCCATAGCCACATCCCCTACCACCAATCCTGGCCTGTGGTGGGCTGCCACTGCTGACCGTCCCTCACTGGCACATACCTTATTGCTTTTGAGAAGGGCCTGTCAGCTGGGGCTTCTCTTATCCTGCATGCTCACACTCACGAGCCTCAGAACCCATCCCTTGGTCTTCATTATCAGTCAGAAGCCATGAAGGGAGGTGGGGCGTATACTGGTGAGGGCAAGCATCATTTTGCGAGGCATCTGAATCAAGCGAGCCCTTTGCCTGGTCTCCAGGGGAGGGGAGGCTGCTCTCCTTGCCAAGGGGGAGAGTGCTCTTCTCCCGGCCCAGAGGGTTCAGTCACCTGGAGGATTAAGGTTTAAGGTCCTCCACCCACGTGTCCCTACCCCAGGTCTCACCCTTTCCTTATAATGGCCCGGCTTTGGCTGCTGGGGCTGAGAATTCAGCCTCCTTTGTGACTCTGCTACTCCCACCATCAGATTCTTAGTCTGCTTTTCAACACAGTCCACCTTTTGGCTGCAGAGGATGAGGATATCTCTAAGGCTACTTTGGAGGACATCTGGTTCTTGCACCATGCCTTGAGTTTCTAGGTGACTGACCTGAGCCTGTCATTTTCTTCCTTCAGGGTTTTGATGGCAGTTAATTACAACTGGCATTCCTTATAATGTCCTTTCAGTGCTAAAGTTATTGCATTAGTCACTGTATTAGTCAGCCAGAGGGATGCTGATGTAATATACCAGAAATTGGCTGGTTTTTATAAAGGGTATTTATTTGGAGTAGAAGCTTACAGTTACCAGGCCACAGAGTGTAAGTTACTTCCCTCACCAGTCTATTGCCATGTGTTGGAGCAAGATGGCTGCCAATGTCTATGAGAGTTCAGGCTTCCTGGATTCCTCTCTTCCCGGGGCTTGCTTCTACTAGGCTCAGCTCCTCTGTTTTCTCCATAAGGTCAGCTGTAGACTATGAACCTCTCTAGGCTTTGCCTCGCTCCACAAAGCCAGCTGTAGACTATCAAGCAACCAGCTCTGTCTCTCCCTGGGGCTTCTGCCGTGTCTAAGGAACCGTCTCTATTCCTCTGTGTTCTTCTCCTGTGTATTTACTTCCCAGGCTCCAGCTCAAAACTCCAGCATCAAAAATTCCAACTTTGTCCTTTGCTATGTCTTTTATCTGTGAGTCCCCACCCACCAAGGGGCGGGGACTCAACACCCTACTGATGTGGCCCAATTAAAGCCCTAATCATAATTTAATCGTGCCCAGGTACAGACCAGTTCACAAATATAATCCAATATCTATTTTTGGAATTCAAGAACCATATCAAACTGCTACAGTCACATATCCTCTTTCAGCTGTACTTCATTCCAGCCCACCAGGGGGAGATTCCTAGCCACAGTGAGGCACAGCACACAGCAGGGGTTACCTCGTTGCTCACAGTGGTGCCTTTGGCCATCTGGCTGGGGAATGATTCAATCCCAGGATCTCACTCCAAGGGCTGCTTCTTAGGACCACTTCTTACATAAACTGTCTTGGATTCCAATCCCCCAGAAGCAGACCCTTGTACATAGCATCTCAAGAGCCATCCATAGAGAATTGATGTCAAGGAACCAAGAAAGGTGTGCTATTAATCCAGTTACTAGCTGGAGGCAACTGGAGCTTATTCCCACGGAAGAATTCTGAGCGTCTGAATAGAGCACAGCTCAGAGGTGAGGAAGCAGAGGTATTTATCCTCCAACTCTCTTCAGTCATGGCACGAGCATTGCTTCTGAGGGCTTCAATTCTCCAGCTCTTGCAGTAATCCATCTTGGGCATCCAAGAGGGAATGCTGAGGGGGATGCAGGTGGGTCTCCCTCCATGTCTACTGCAAGGCTCAATGCTCCAAAGCAGTCTGTGGCCCTTGGACAGCCCAGGCTCCTGGAAAACCCTTTCTCTGGAACAAAACTGATGTCCCTGGACTTCACCCCCTTGCTCCTAGCTCCTTCTTCTCCCAGGACAGCTCTTCCAGCATTTGCAGATGCACCGTGTTCCCTGAGTCGTTTTTCTTGCAGGTGAAGCTGAGCACCCTAGGGTCTTCACCTTTTCCTTATGACACAGATTTGCTTCCACTCATCATCATCCAGTGCTTCTCTTGGGAAAAGGTCTCAGGTATCAGGGCTACCACCAGAGCTTTGTCCCCCAGTGGAGGCTGCAGGTAGAACTGACAGTATGACCATCACTTGTGTATGGCACACCGGCCTCCACTCATGCAGATCAGGTGTCCACAGGCTTGTGGGGAAGCTTTGCCACCAGCCTGAAGTGCCCTTATCTGCTACACATCCAGGGGTCCTTCGGAGTGAGAGCGGTGACTGTCTTGCTCATCAGCGTGCCCCATGTTCAGTGCAGTGCTTGGTGCCCACCTCACAGGTCTTCTGTCAAGCTCCTGGTTCAGTCTTGCCCATAGAGGTGGGGACCCGAGGAATGGTTTTGGCCTCCCTGCCCATCCACATCCACATCCTTTCCACCAGGTGAGAAGTGGCTAATCTGGCTGGAAGAGCCTGGTATTCTTTGGGTCACATTTCATGGGCAGACATTGTCATGACCCTGCAAGGCAGCACATGGTCACAACCACACTCTCTTCCACCTCTAGCCAGTTGGGATAGTGAGCCAGCCTTCTTAATCCTTGGGCCTTGGCGAGTGAGTGGACTCAGAGTCCATTCCACTGTCTTGCCACTTGTGCTTTGAGGGAGTGTTCTGTAGCCATCCTGTTTCATTCCCCCACCTCATGCTTTAGTTCCTCTCTTCCAAGAAGCTCTGCACTGGGGTGATTGGGTGCTTGCTTAGCTATAGAGAAGATCGATACTTCATTTCTCATTTGGCAAGTATGTGCTGTGTCTTTGGCAGGAAACTGAGGGGGCAGGTGCTAGGATTCAGACCCAATACTCCACCCCTAAATTCTAAGGTGCTGCTAGAAGAGCACAGGGCAAAGGCTTGGTGTATTGTAGTGACTACAGCAATGACACTCCATATTCAAAATAAATATTTGTGGAATAAACAAATGAGTGTCAATTGCAGCCATAAGCCTTCCACCTTGAAGAGGAGTTTGTGTTTCTGGTCCTGTCTGTGTGGCTTCATGGGTTTCTGACCTGAGAGCTGAGATAACATGAGCTGCTCCTAGTTGTTTTGGTAACTTGTGGGTCTTCCTTTGGCCAGAGCACAGGGATTGGAAGTAACTGAATTCCCTTTTCCTCATTCCTCTACATGGATGACTGATGAAGCTGTTGCAACAGACAACAGCCAGGCCTGCCCTGGACCTTCTCCCAGAGTCTGGAAGCGGAGATCATGGCTAATCCATTTTATGACCCTGGTGCCTGGCTCACCAGGTGCCTAATGAATGGGTGGATTCAATGTACTCCTCTCATTGGGCCCAAGAGAGTGAGAAGCTTGCCCAAGGCCTTGCAATGGGCAGCAGAGAAGGCATGGTCTCAGCTATAATCCATCTCCCCCAGCCCCAGTGAATGATAACTGAGGCCAGGGCAGGCCAGTGATTTTTCCAGGGCTCTTCAGCAAATTTGGGGAATAGCTGAGCCTGGATCCAGGCTGCCCAGATGCACATTTATGTCCACTCCTCCTTTTTGGATTCTATTTGTTTTTTCAACTGAAAAAAAAAAAATCAAGAAGAAAGGTAATGGAGAAAGTGTTCTAAGCTCTAAAGAGAGAAAGGGAGCTGCCTGTGACTTTTGCTGTCTTCTGGGCTTGGGGATACCAGCCTCTGAAGCCCCTGAGACCTCACCATATATTGTTGGGTTTAGTGTCTGAGCTTTGGAAACTGCTGATGCCATTTGTCTCAATGGTGATGATGACACTGTGATTTTTTTTTTTTTTTTTTTTTTTGGTTTGAGGATGCAGGGATGCAGTATGATGCACTGGAAAGGACATTAGCAAAACTGAAAAATGCGTACTTTGTGACCTAGCAATTCCATTTCTAGCATCTCTTTTACAGAAATTCTTGCACATGTGTAGATAGATTTATGTATAAAGATATTTATTGCAGTACTGTTGGAAACCAATGTCCATCAGTAGAGGAGAGTATTTAAATAAATTATAGAAAATCCATCCCTCTGAATGCTCTGTAGTCATCGAAAAGAATGAGAGCGAGCTTTTTGTACCAACATGGAGAAATGTTCAATATATGCTATTACATGAAAAAATCAAATCTCAGAAAAATACATGTGGGAGAATCCTGTTTTTTTTTTAAATAAAATTTTGTATGTATATAAATATATAGGAAAAGATCAGGAAGGATACACAAAACTGTAAAGAGTGGTTCTTTGGAGAGGAAGTAGATGGCGAGGATGGGAGGGTAAAGAGGAGCTTTTATTTTAATTTTTATATATCTTTGTTTGAATTCTTAACAAAGAATTAATTAACCCAGAAGGTTATATTAATATTAATAAAATATTACTTTTGTGATTCAAAACACACAGAGAAAGAAAGAGAAGAAAATAAACAAGGGCTTTGGTGTCATTCCAACCTGTGTTTGATTCTTGTATTAGTTATCTACTGCTGTATAACAAATCACTCCAAAACTTAGGGACATAAACGGCACACACTTATTTTTTCACAGTTTCTGTGGGGCAAGAATCTGGGCATGGCTAAGTTGGGTCCTCAGGCACAAGGTCTCTCATGAGACTGGAATCAAGATGGCGGCTGGGGCTGTTCTCTGAAGGCTCCACTGGAGGAGGTTCCTCTTCCAACGTCACTTAAGTGGTTGTTGGCAGGATGCAGATCCTTACAGGTTGTTGGACTAAGGGCTTTAGTTCCTCGCTTGCTCTCAGCCAGCTGACAGTTTTTGGCCAGGAGTCCTCGGTTCCTTGCCATGTGGGCCACTCCGTGGGGCAGCTCACAACATGGCAGCTGGCTTCCCTTGAATGAATGAGCCAGTGAGAGAGCAAGAAAAAGTCTTTCTGTAACTGAATCTCAGAAACCACACCCCATCAATTTTGCCATCATTTGTTCACAAAAGTCACTAGGTCCAGCCCACACTCCAGGGGATGGGATCACACAAGGAGGCGGGGTTCGTTGGGAGCCAACGTGGAGACACCTGCAACAACCCCAGTCCCTTCCATGCACCATTCACAAACTGTTTCATTGGCCAAGTTACTTGGTCTGTAAAATGGGGTGACAGCAGCTGTGTCACAGGTCGTGGTGAGGGTAACGTGCAATAACGTGAAATAGCCACGCACGGCACCTGCACACTGCAAGCTGTGTCCCCTTAGCCATGGAAGAACTGGATTAAACGTTTTTCATGATTGTCCCTACAAGTTAGCAATCTATCCAAGCATGCTCTGCTCCTCTGGTAACTGACTTTCAGGGAACTCTCCAGATAAAGTGATGTTTATGTCAAGGGACCTGGAGTAAAGAGCTCTCTATTTAAAGGAGGCAGGATCGGGTGCAAGGTTAGTAATTGCGACAGTCACGAAGGTGCCAGAGACCATGGAACGCATGGGAAAAATGGGGCCTTTTACAGCAGGTCTCAGTCATTAGCAAAATTTCACATTCAAAATTAGGCAGAAAAGGAAATTAGTGTCAAAGAGTGATTGCAGCCGCGTCATTAACGTGACGGATGTTGGCGGAGGCTCCTGCTAATGACTAATGGGATTTTCCTTCGGGAGACAATCGAGCAATTTGGTGGTCAGCAGACAGTCTGAGAATCAATCACAATGATAGTCAATAATTTATCATTTCTATTTAAAGTCTGGAATCTGCATCAGCTTGAAGAGAAGTGAGCCCCGCTGGAGGAAGTTTGGCATCCAACAAAATTCCGAGCCCCAGCTGAGTCTTTTTAAGCTGGTGTCCATTTTCTTCCAGGTGCAAAGCAAACAGGAAAGTTGTTTGAAAGATCGGCTTCTGATTCCATTTAGGGGCAGAAGCAGCCACATGCTACTGGCTGCAGGGACATCTGGATTTTGATTTGAAAAAAGGTCTGACCATCCAGTGACCCCCGAATGATCTCACTGATAACTGCAAGGTGGGGAGGGTTTAGCTCCAATTCGCCCACGAGCATGGCTGTGGCTCAGAGGGACCAAGTATTTCTGAAGGTCACCCAGTTAGAAGTGTCAGAGGAGGGCTTCTGACCTTGATCTTGTGTCATGTCCTTTCAGCATGAATAATGTCGATAACAGTAATAGCAAGAAGAACAAGCTAATAGTTTGTTGAGAGCCTGCTGTATACTTAGTGCTTGCTGTGCACTTAACACGTATTATTTCAATTTGATCTTTACAGGTGGAGACTTAGAGAGGTTGAATAAGTTGCCCAACATCACATAGCACGGAATTATGGAGCCGACTTTCAATCTAAATCCTGGTCTCCTAAGTACCATGCTACACTGAGTTGCTGGATGCAGGAAATTGATGCTAAACTCTTTTTACCTTAGCTATCTCATCTATGAAATTGAAT
>JAQZBX010100040.1:0-11410 GCA_029593785.1 Cabassous unicinctus
TTTGCGTTTGTGTATGTGTATGTGTATGTGTGTGTGACTGTGTGTATGATGAGAATTTCTGTGTGTGGTATGGGTGTCTTTTGGAATTTTGAAGAAGGGAGAGACCTATCCCATCATCATTAGAAGAAAAGGAATTTGAACAAAGAGAGAAGCCAAGGGAGAATGCTTAGCAACAAATCTAATATTAATTATCTTTTTGCTAGCAGTCCTTTGTATTCATTTTTCAGCCTGTAATAAAATGCTTGATGGTTGCAAAAAAAAATCAAATAATGTATGATGAATTTGATCAATGTATTTACTCAGCATGTTAGTGCAAGTACAAGCTATTTAAGAAATATATTTGGTCATAAATATGTAATTTAAGAAATTCTGTCCATTAGTACATGATTTCCTAGAAATTTAAAGTCCACCACACAGAAGTTTAATAAATGAATACCTTAACCTAGCTTATGAACACTCATATCACACAGGTACACCATATGCACAGAACACAAACTTCAATCTATACCACATACTTTATACAAAAATTCAAAGTGGGTCATAGGCATCTAAACTAAATATTAAAAAATGAAATATATAGAATAAAACACAAGGGGAAATCTCCATGGTGTTGGATCTGTAAAGAATTGCTACATATGTTATAAAAATATTATCCTTGAATAACAGCATAAATGACTAAATGGGAATTTATCAAAATGAAAATTTGTGTTGTAAAAATTAGATGGCCAAAAGAATGAATAAACAAGTTATGCTCAGGGAGAAAATATTTAAAACTAATATAGTTATTAAAGAACTACTCTTCAGAACATATAATAAGAAAAATTCCACAGGAAAAAATGAACAACCCAATAAAAAGTGAACAAATGTTTTGAGAAAAAAAAACATTATCAAGTAATATATAAACCTTGAAAATAAGTAAATGTAAAGATGCTAGACATCAATAATCATTAAGTTAGCACAAAATTAAACCACAATTGTACTGCCACATACTCAGTTGAATGGCTAAAATTACAGACGGACCACACTAATTTTTGGCAAGTATGTGGCACCATTGGACTCTCACACATTTCTAGAGCAGATGTAACATGCACAACCACTCTTGAAACAATTTTGAAAATTTCTAAAAAATTTTAAATATACACTTAACCATATGACCAGCCATTCCACCACTGTGCATTTATCCAACATGATGGAAACATTTGCCCATATAAAGATTTGTACATGAATGATTAAATCAGCTTCATCAGTAATAGCCAAAAATTAGACACAGCAAAACATACTTTATTAGTGAATGAATAAGAAGACTGTGGAATTTTAAAATATTGAAATATCTTCAGCAATAAAAAGGAAAGAACGATTGATATATGCATGACATAAATGAACTTCAGAATATGTAATTTGAGTGAAAAAATCCAAATACACAACATTTAGTAGTTTAAAATATACAATTCCATTTACCAAAATTCTAGGTACTGAAAATTAATCCAACATTCAAGAAAGCAGACCACGGTTTCCTGGGTATTGACAGAAAGGCAGTTTTCAGGATTGAATCATGTACCCCACAAAAAGCATTTTAAGGTCCCATATCTTGGACTTGTGGTGTTAACCTATTTGTAAATAGGAACTTTGATGATGTTATTAGTTAAAATGTGCCCAAACTTAATGAGGTGGGCCTAAATCCAATATGGCTCAAGTCTTTAGAAGTAAAGGAATTTGAACAAAGAAAGAGAAGCCAAGGGAGAAGCAACTAGCTGAAAGTCAATGGAACCCTGAAAGAAAGTAGACACTGCCATCTGCATTACCTGGTGATGGAAAGTCCAAGAAATTTCAAAGATTGGTGGCCAGCCAAAGGATAGCATTCCCTGGAGAAGGCAAGCCTTCTAGACTCTGAAACAATGATCCAATAAGTTCCTGTTGTTAAACCAACTTATTATATGATGGTATTGATTCTAGGAGAAAGTAAAGATAGGAATCTGAAACCCACAGGAAAATAGAATTAAAAAGGGAAGATTCAAGAAACTTGGGGGGTGTTGTATCTGTTCATTTTCTTCATTGTGATGATGGTTTTACATGTATATAAATAGGTTAAAACTTTTCACATTGTATATTTTAATTATGTACATTATTTTTGTATTTGAATGAAAACTTCAATGTAGCTAATCAAAAGACATGATGTTTAAAATTTTTTATATTATTTCAATTTTTTAAATGTTTTAAAATTTTATTTGTTACTTTAAAAACTGTTTTTTCATTTTCTTATTAAATTTATTTGATTATTTGGGGGGTTTCATTTTGGGAGAGGTTTTCAATCACAGAAGGGTCACAACTGTAGCAGGGAAGGATCACTGGTGTGGGATGTCTGAGCTGTGGGTACGAGTGGGGAGGGGTATACCTGGGGCATGCCTCTAAGTCATATGAATATGTTCAATTGTTCATGGAGCATTGTCTTGGTGAGTGGAGACCCACACAGTAACTGAAAGAATATTGAATTCCCCATCCTGGGGAGTTCTGTTTCATTCTTTAATAGAGCAATAAGAATTCTCAAAGTACCAGGGCAGTGCCAGTGAAGGAAGATAGACCATTATGCCAGGTTCTATTATTTTTAATTGTACTTATGAATCTTTTCTCAAGAAAATGAAATTTAGCCTAGTTTTATATATTGCCTAAGAGTTACCTCCTGAAAGCTTCCTTGTTGCTCAAATGTGGCCTCTTGCTAAGCAAAACTCAGCATATAAACACACTACCCTCTCCCTCCCTTCCCCCCAATGTGGGACATGACTCCTGAAGATGAGCCTCCCTGGCATCAAGGGATTATTACCAAGCACCAAATAGAAATGTATCCAGAAAAAGGTCATGACCAAAAGGAGGAAATGGTAAATCCAATGAGTTTTTCTGGCTAAGAGATTTGAGAGAGAGTCTGATGATCATTCCAGAGGCTATGCTTATGCACATCTCATCAGGATCTCATTGACTGCCACAGTAAACTGTGTTTCAAACAGCTGATTGGAGGTAGCTGGACATACATCTAACCATCATCCTTCCACAAATACACACACCAAGATAGTCCTTATAAATGTATTCAGTTGCCTCATCTACAACACCCAATCCTGAATTCATATATGTTCTTCTCACCTTGTGCTACTGAAGGTTGGTTTTTGTCCTTACCATTCTTCTTTTCCAGAATTCACTTCTGATAACTTTTGTTTCAGGTATTACATGAACTTATTTCTAGAAATGAGCTTACATTGTAATTTTTCTAAATGAAGGAAGGTGGCAAATTTGCACAGTATCTAGAAAGTTTAAATGCACTCCTGAATAAATAAACATGAGGATGAACATTAGAATCCTTCTAAATCTAGAAGTCCCAGAATGGCCTGAGAAACAATAACAAGATCAGTTTGAAAGATATGTACATTTTAAAAATATATATTTTTATTTTTAAAGAAGCTTTAGATTACATAAATATTTCATAAAAAATATAGGGGATTCCCATATACCCAGCCTCCTCCCTTTCCCACACATTTCCACATTAACAAAATCCTTCCTTAGTTTAGTACATTTGTTACAATTGATGAACACATATTGAAGCATTGCTACTAACCATGGCCTATAGTTACATAATAGTTTACATTTTGCACTGCACAATTTTATTGATTTTGACAAAATGCCTAATGGCTTGTATCTATCATTGCAATGTTGTGCAGGACAATTCCAATGTCCCTGATTCCCCATGTTACACTTATTCTTCCTTCTTCCTCCTCTCAGAACTGTTGGTGGCCACAACTTTTACATCAATGATAAAATTTCTTCCATTGCTAGAATACTCAAAAGTCTACTTGAGACCATAGTTGCATTCCCTCCTTATGAGGAACAGTCATTCCTCAATCTTGAGGATTTGGGGATGGTAATGTCCACTTTGTATTCGATTGAGAGGGAGATCAGATTCCTTGTGGCAGATGAATGGAACTGTCTTGCTTGCAGTTGTAGAGACTCTCTGTTTTTTGCAATGGGTGCTGTCCATCATCATCCTTTGATTAGTTGTCCTGGGCAAGTTCGATAAACTGTAGAGTAAGTGATGCACCTCTTGCTGAGATTCAGGGCTCAACCGTCATATGAAGAGACTGATGATTTAAGTCTCTCAGACATATATTTAACCTGTATAGTGCTAATTATAGGTTCAAATAAAAGGGACACAAGACTCATGTGTAGGGAAATTGTAAATGAGTCTAACTCTTTTACATTGGTAAGCATAAATTCCAAATTAAGGCCACTGAGAGGTTACTGAATTCCTGAGATTGTCTGTCCTACCTATAGAATCTAGGTGTCTCTAGAGCCCTCAGAAGCCCTGCTGTTTGAGGCACTGGTTACTGTGGCAGTCAATGTGATCCTAGTGAGACATGCATAAGCATAACCTCTGAATGATCTCCTGACTCATTTTGAAATCTCTTGGCCATAAAAATTCATTTGTATTTCATCTTTCCCCCTTTTGGTCAATGTCTTTTTCCAAAAGCATCACTAGTTGGTGTTTGGTAAAAATCCCTTGGTACCAGTGAAGCTCATCCCTGGGAGTCATGTCCCACTCCGGGATGGATGGGGGAGGTAGTGCATTTATATGCTGAATTTTGCTTAGGTAGAGGCCACATTTGACCAACAAGGAGGTTTTCAGGAGGTAACTCTTAGGCAATATATAATACTAGGCTGAGTTTCAATTTCTTAAGTGAAAAGTTCATAAGTACAACCATCAGTATCAAGGACTTAGTGTAATCGTCTGTCTTCCTTTACTAGACACTGCCCATGTATTTGGCAGATTCCTCTGCTTTATTAGAGAATTTATCAAGAGGTCCAAGGATGGGAATTCAATATATGTTGGTTATTGTGTGGATCTCCACCTACCAAGACAATGTACCATGACCACTTACTTGAACATATTCATATGCCATGGAGGCATGCCCCCAGTGCAACCCTCCCCACACATCCCCCCATTACTGACACCACACACCAGTGGCTCTCCCCTACCATAGTTGTGACACTTCTGTGATCCAAAACCTCCCAAAGACAAAACTAAAAATATAAAGAAGTAAGAATAATAAGAATATAAAATAATAATGATAAAATACAAAAAATTAAAAACATTAAAAATAACAGTAAAAATAAAAGTAAAAATAAAAAATAGAAGAATAAAATACAATGAAAGTTTTTTCCAATGTTTCCTTTATCACTGTAAGATCTGTTATATTTTATGTACTGTGACAATTTTTTCCATATATTTCCCCAGTGTTTTGTTTTTGTTTTTGCTTTATTTTCAAAGAAGCTTTATGTTACAGTAAAATCACATAGAAAATATAGGGGATGTACAGGGGATTCCCATATACCCAACACTCTCTCCCTTTACCCTCTCCCCTTTAAATAACATTTTACCTGTGTATGGTACATTTATTACAATTGATGTGCAAATACTGAAGCATTGCTACTAACCATGGACAATGGTTTACATTATGTTTTACATTTTGCACTGTACATTATTATAGGCTTTGATGAAATTTAAAATGGCCTGCATCCATCTTTCCAAGATCATGTAGAAAAATTCCAAAGTCCTATCTTCCATCTATTCTATTCTTTCCTATAGAATCTATGGCAACCACTAAGTTTCAATTTTTGTAGAATAAGGTTCATAATTACATGCAACAGTACCGAAGGCTTGACATATTGCTCTGTTTTCTTTTATTAGGTACTGCATATGTTCTTGAGAAGTTCTTGACCCTCTAATTTAGAACATAGCAGGTCTCCCCACAATGGGAGTTTAATATTTTCTTATTTTGTGGGTCCACCCACTGAGACAACATGCTATGACAAGATGAATGCTTTTATTCACATAGAAGTGTGCCCCAGGTGCACTTTATACCACATACCACACCCCTACTCCCAATGCCCTGCACCAGGAACACTCCATTGCCATATATGCCAGAAGAACATTCCTACCCTTGTATATTTAACCACAGACCTACAAATTCACATAGTTCTTATGCTCCTTCCTCCAGCTCTCCCTCCATTCCATGGATGTCCAAAACAACCCCCCACTCTACTCCCCCACACATTCCAGTACCTTCGAAACCAATCACATAACTGTATCACTATCACCCTGATTCACTGCCCAAACACTCCCTTCCACCTTATCATAGATTTTACCCATATTGAGCATCAGCTCACCATCTTCTACTCCATTTCCTTCTTAATACCAATCTTCCATACTCTACCTCTGTGAGTCTGCTCAATTTACTTCAGTCATAGCAGTGAGGCCATGTAATATTTGTCCTTCAGTGACTGGCTTACTTCACTCAGAATAAGGTACTCAAGATACATCCATGTTGTCCCATGTGTTAATACTGCATTCCTTTATACAGCTGAGTAATATTCCATTGAATGTATATATCACAATTTGCTTATCCATTCTTCTGTTGATGGACACTTTTGTTGCTTCCAACTTTTGATAATAGTGAATAACACTATTATGAACATTGGTGTGCATATATCTGTTCATGACCCTGTTTTAAATTTTCCTAGGTATATACCCAGAAGTGGGATAGCTGGATCATATGGCAGTTCTATATATAGGTTCCTGAGAAACTGCCAAATATTCTCTACAATGGATGTATCACTTGACATTCACACCAGTAGTGGGGCGGGGACTCAAAGTCCTATTGACAGGGCCCATTCAAAGCCTTAATCATTTTATCATTTAAAGTGAAACCTCTGGATCTAATATACTCTAATATGCCCGGAAGAACAGACCAGTTTAAAAACATAATCTAGTATCGTTTTATGGAATTCATAAACAATATCAAAATGCGAACTCCACTCTCTAACTTCCAAAAAGAAATTACAGTATTCAAAAAAACCATAAATCATTACAATGCTAAGTACAAAATCATATCACAATCAGTTTAGAGAAATACAGTTCGTCTTGAGACAAAGTCCTTTCTGGCTGTAGACCTCTAAAACTTTCAAAACCATTTATCTGATTTCAATATACAAATGGACAGACAAAGGATAAACTTTTGATTTACAATAAGGAGAATTTGGGAGGAAAACATGAGTCATGGGTCCTCTATAGTTCATTAACCTGCAGGACATACTCCATTAGATATCAAAGTCTGACAGTCATTCTTAAGAAGATGGTTTCTTCTCCCTGGAGCCTCGTTGAGACCCACATTTTCCAACAGCTTGCCAAACAGCAGTTTTCTTGGTTCCACCTTCATCAAGCATCTGGGTGGTGATCGAGGTTCAGACTTCACCCTCCAAGAGTGTTGGAGTGATTGCCACATTTTACTCAATCTTTGGGTTAGAGTCTATACCTCCCTAGTATAGTGAAGTGAAGACAACATTCTCCCTAACCTTTGGCATACAGGCCCAACCCTCTCAGAGCAACAAGTTGGCCACCTGGCCTTCCCTAATCCATGCAGGACAGGCCCAACCCTCTCAGAGCAACAAGTTGGCCACCTGGCCTTCCCTAATCCATGCAGGACAGGCACACCCCTATCAGACCTATGGGGTAGTGACCTTAATCTCCTTAATCCTTGGAGAATGTGCTCCACCCTCCCTGTACAGCAGATTGGAACAACCACTTTTCTCAACTGCTGCGGTAAACTCACCTTCTTTGTACATATAGGATGGTTCCTCTCTTAGACCAAGGTGTCTTAATTCCTGACCTCAGCTTCTGTGGTTTTCCTCTTGAAGTCGTTTCTCCTTCCATCTCTCCCTTCAATGTCCCTTTTAGTCCAAGCTGACAATGATTTTTTTCATACAACACTTTCAAAAAGCTTCTTGGTTTAGCATGCAGGTAGCAGGTGTCCAAGCCATCAGACAGTAAGACTTTCCACAAGTCCTTCCTGGATAACTGCATTTTCAATCCTGACTTACAAGTGCCAATTTTAATTACAACCTCAAATAGGGCACACTGTGATGGTTAGGCTAATGTGTCAGCTTGGCCAGGTAATTGTGTCCAGTTGTTTGGTCAAGAAGCACTGGGCTAATTGTAATTCAAGGACATTTATGGGCTTTAGCCATCATTGAGTTTACTGCATAGATGGCTGATTACATTTACATCAACTATGGAGATTGCTGTCAGAAATGAGTGATGCTTTATCCAATCAGTTGAATGCCTTGAAAGGGGAAGTGATTTTAGCATTCAGAGAGAATTTCCAAGCTATTCTTTGGACAGCCAATGTCTCCGGTAAACTCATCAAGGGCCTTCACTGGACTTTCATCAGAGCTCCTGGTTTGTAGCCTCACTGCAAAACATGGACTTATTCATCACCATGGTCATGTGAGAGAATATTATAAATCACATACTATTTACAGATATCTCCTGTTGATTTTGTTCCCCAAAAGAACCATAACTAATACAATTTTGTATCAGGCTTGGTGTAGTGCTTTTGAAATTACCAAAATGCTGGAATGGTTTCATAAATGGGTAAGGCCTATCTACTTTTTTTTGAAGAATTGTGAGATGCCTGACGGAAAAGGCCTAAATAGATTTGAAGAGACTGTTGATAGGGTATGGATGCTAAAGAAATTTTTTATGAGGCCCTAGAAATAAATGATGAAACTATTATTTGAAATTGGAGGAAAGGTGATCTGTGTTTTAAAGTTGCAGAGAACTTAGCAAGATTAACTCCTGGTGTTTTATGGAAGGCAGAATTAGAAATTGGTGAGCCTGGGCATTTAGCTGAAGAACTTTCCAAAGTAAACTCAGAGAATGCAGCTTGGCTTCTCCTTGCAGCTTATAGCAAAAATGCTAGAAAAGTGAGATAAGCCGAGAACTGAACTGTTGGGCACAAAGAAAACAGAAACAGATTCTGGAACTTACAAGTCTCTGGAAATCAAGCCCCCAGATAGTAGCGTCCCATTTGAGGACTTTCCTAAGCTTGGAACTTGTAAATCAGGATTGCAGATGCAGTTACTTCAGAAAGACTTGTGGAAAGTCTTGTCATCTGACAGCTTGGACCCAAGCTTCTTGTGTGCTAAAACAACAACCTTTTTGAGAGAACTGTATGCACAAAACCACTGTCAGTTTGGACAGAAAAGGATATTGATAGGAGAGATAGAAGGGGAAATAGATTTAAGAAGAAAACATGGAAGCTGAGATGTGGAATTAAGACACCACCTTGGGCCAAGAGAGGAATCCAACCCATGTGTAAAGAGAGGGTGAGTTTGCCCTGGCAGTTAAAGAGGAAGTATTTTCCCACCTGATGTTCAGAGAGAATTTTGATCCCCCAGTGTACAGAGAGGGTGGAGCACATTCCTCAAGGATTAGAGCTGTTAAAGTCAGCACCCCACAGGTCTGAGAAGGGTGACCTGTCTCCTATGGATTAGGTAAAGCCAGGTAGTCAACTCGTTGCTCTGAGAGGATTGAGCCTGTATGCCAAAGGTTAGGGAGGATGCTGTCTTCACTTCACTGTAATAGGGGAGTTAAGACTAACACAAAAATTGGGTAAAGTGTGGCAATCACCCCAATGCTCTTGGAGGCTGAGGTCTAGAACTTGGTAGATACCCAGATGCTTGCTGAGTATGGAAACAAGATTTGGCCATTGGGCAAGCCTGTGGAAAATGTTGGTCCCCATGAAGCCCCAGGGAGAAGAAGCCATCATCTTAAGAATGACTCTCAGACTTTGACATCTAATCAAGTCTCTCCTGCAGGTTTACTGAACTGTACAGGACCCGTGGCTCATGTTTCCTTCCCAATTTCTCCTTATGATAATGAAAATGTTTATCCTTTGTCTGTCCATTTGCATATTGTAAGCAGATAAGTGGTTTTGTATTCGGGGGTCTACAGCTAGATGAGACTTTATCTCAAGACAAACTGTACTTCTTTCTACTGATTATGATGTGATTCTATACTTAGCATTGCTACCTTTTTAAGGTTTTTTGAATATTTTAATGTCTTTTTTGGAATTCAGAAGGTGGAGTGTTTGATATTATTTATGATTTCCAAAAAAGATATTGGATTATGTTTGCAAACTGGTCTGTCTGAGGTTTCACTTTTGCTTGATTAAATTATGATTTGGGCCATGTCAGTAGGGCACTGAGTTCACAACCCTTGGTTCATGGGGAATCACAGAAAAAAGACATGGCAAAGGACACAGTTGGGAGTTCTGGATGCTGGAAGCCTAGGAAGTAAACACACAGGAGAAGAACACAGAGGAATAGAGACAGCTCCTTAGACACAGCAGTGGCCCCAGGAAGAGAGACAAGCCATGCACCTGATAGTTCACAGCTGGCCTTGTGGAGGGAGCAGAACAGCTGAGCCCAGAGAGATTCAAGCCTCGGGGACAGAGCCAAAGCCTAGAGGACCTCAGAGTCTGCAGCTGACTTTATGGAGAAAACAGAGTAGTTGAGCCCAGAGAGTAATGAGCCCCAGGAAAGTGATGAGATTCATCCCAGCCTACAGCTGATATTGGAAGAAGCTGGGAACATGGAGCCTTAAGAAGAAGAGGAAGGCTGAATGTCAGCACCCATATTTCTCCAACATGTGGCAACAGACTTTGGTGAGCAAAGTAACTTATGCCTTATGGCCTGGTAACTGTAAGCTTCTACTCCAAATAAATATCCTTTATAAAAGCCAACAGATTTCTGGTATTTTGCATCAACACTTCTTTGGCTGACTAATATAGGCACTGTAATCTGGGGACTTGATTTGCAGAGGTTTAGAATTTCTGGAATCAGTTTCTGGCTTCTTTTTGCCCCCAAATTCAGTCCTCAGTTTTCTCTCTCATCTAGTATTTTTTTTATGAGTTTACTTTCGAAAGTTCTTCAACTAAATGCTTGGTTGTAGCAGTTTGGCATTGTTTATGAATTCCAAAAATATTTATTGGATTATGTTTGTAAACTGGTCTGTCAGAGGTATCACTTTTACTTGATTAAATTATGATAAGGACTTTGGGCCATACCAATAGGGCATTGAATCCCTGCCCCTGGCTCTGTGGGGACTCATAGAGAAAAGACATGGCAAAGGACAGAGTTCTGAGTTTTTGAGCTGGGGCCCTGGGCAGTAAGCACACAGAGGAGCTTGGTCTTGAGGAAAGAGAAAAGGCCCCAGGAAGAGAAACAATCTGTTTGCCTGATAGTCTACACTTGGCCTTGTGGAGACAACAGAGAAGCCAAGCCCAGAGAGAAGCAAGCCTCAGGAAGAGAGGAACTGAGGAAGCCTGATTCTTGCAGAGTCAGTAGTCATGTTGCCCCAACACATGGCAACAGACTTTGGTCAGGGAAGTAACTTATACTTCATGGCTTGGTGAATGTAAGCTTCTACCACAAATAAATACCCTGTATAAACACCAACAGATTTCTGGTTAGGCTGGTGTTGGTATCATAGAATGAGTTAAGCAATGTTCTGCCCACTTCTTTTTTTTTT
>JAQZBX010100041.1:0-11408 GCA_029593785.1 Cabassous unicinctus
AGAGGAAGGAGGAAAAACTCCACTCCACCCTCCAAATCTCCATATTGTTTCCAAAGAACTTCCAGAAACAAAGCCTTTGTATTCCCACAAGAATGAATGATGAAAACATAGCTGAAACTCTTGGGCTTCATCATCAACCTAAGAAGGAATCTTAATGCCCCATGTTGTGACAGATTAGCACATTCCTAGCTGAGAAAATACCTCCAACTCAAGCATCTTCAAGGTCATTCAAAATTGAATGGGGATTTCAATGTAATTAAGCAAGATGATGTTTGGTTCTGGTATGAAATGTTTATATAATTTGGAACAAGTGCTCAGGTTGAACTAAAAATACTTTTTAATTACATTTCAATAAGCTGTGGGAGCTACTGTTCCCTTCCCCCATTTAACATATGAAAACACTTTAATTTCACTTTTAAAACAATCTTTTGAACACTTATTTGGAAGAGAGAGAAAATCAGCAATAGATTATTCTACATTTTCTAATAATGTAAAGAATGAGTTATGAAACATAATCCTTGGTATTGGACATAAAATATATATTGCATTTTAATTCTAGCCTTTTGCTTGATTTTCAGTATTTGCCTTTATTGCAAGGAAAATCCTTGGGCATGATTTTTGAGAAAAGAAGTACTCGAACACGATTGTCCACAGAAACAGGTGCGTTCACGGACAAAGCCACGCTTTTGTGAAAAGGGGCTTGAGGGTAAGGATCTGGGAGGAGTAACCAGTTCAGTGGAGGGATTTGTCTCTCTTTTTTGCAATCCCAAAAAGAAATCATTGACCCTGGGAGCAGCAGTGCAAGCTCCTAACTGCACTTTCCAATTCTCATAAAATCTGCAAGAGGAAAGATTATCTTCCACTGTAAAAATCCCATGAGGATTTGGGTAGAAGTCTCAAATACCTCTTCTTGTTAGGTACAAAATGTAAGTGGGAGGGGAGCAGGTGTAGCTTAGTGGTTGAGCACTTGCTTTGTGTTAACACTCGCGGGTTAATCCCTGATACCTTCTAAAAAAATGTAAGTGGGCACAAATTCTCAGACCTTACACTCGTGTAGGCAAGAAACATATCTACTTTTCTAATATGTAAAGAACATTTTCTTGTGCGTTCCCATTCTGCTGGGTGGCAGAAACCTAGTCTTTGCAACTTTAAGCAATCCTCAGACATTTTAAGGTTTCCTGTGTTATTTGGGGTCTCCTCTCCCTTCCCCCACAGTCGTGGCTAAGTTCTGGAGGGTATGGGAATGTCAGGACATCTGGGGCTGGGGGTGGGGATCTGTTCCTTGGTCATCAGAACATCATCAAATGGCCATGCTAGAAAAGTCTGGGGCTTCTGTATTCCCATTGGGTCTTGTCCATTCCCCATGTACTGTGGGAATTGCATTACTCTGATCACAAGACCCAAGACCTCTCTTGACTTGGCTCTCTCAACTTCTTGTCAGCTCTCCAAGGCACTCTAGGCACAGACATACTGCAAGGCCATCTCTACTCTATTGTCCCTTCCTCATGCTGGGTTCCAGGGAGCTCTCTAATATTTGCTGCCTCCTACAGCTCTGTCTTAAAAGCAAGACAGTTCCGGAGTCCCCCAAACTCTTCTGCAATTTCCATGATGCTCCTCCCATCTCAGAACTTGGCCTGGAAGACAGACAGCAGGTTACAGTGTCAAAGATGCATCAATTTCTATTTCCACTGTTTTTCCTCTCTTGTTCTCCTTCTTCTCCTTCCCATTCCCAGGAGTGGAGGCTGGGCAATAAAGCAGCAGGAAAAACTGGCTTTGACTATCCATTTATTCTTCCAAATCTTTTGCTTATGCCTGGAATCCCAGGCTCTTGAAACTCAAATTTTCTTTTTTTCTCAAATTATTATCTCTGCCTTGTGTTTCAAAAATTCTGTTTTGAAACTCATAAGTCACAAATTGGCCCTTTTCTTTCTCTATATATTTCTGCTCTATCAAACCTCCCTTGAGTCAATAATATGACTGAACAAATGGGCAAATGGATGGGGTTGCGGAGGAAGTGCCTCGAACAAAAATGCACTGGTTGATTCTTCAAATACCTTATCCTACTTTGCAAATAGCGCTTTCTAGGGCTTAGAAGCAACCAACAACCACATGCAATTTCCCTCTTGTAATGGTCAGTAATGAGGGTCATCAAGTAGATAATAAAAATGAAGTTCAGGGAGATTAAATGACCTACATAAGTTTGCACAATTAATAGCACCAGAATTCAGAGCTCAAGTCCACTGATCTTACTAATGCACTCCCCTTGCCCCTTGGAAGAAAGAGGGAGGAAGAGGGGAGATATGTAAGGTGTCACCTAGTGTTTCAAGTCCTAGGAAGAAAACAGATGAGAACATTTTTCTCCTTAATGCTGATTCCCACAAAAAAAATCATGCTGGTTCTCTCTGCCTAGAGGAGCCCACACCAAATCTTAGTTTGTATTTCTCCCATTTCTCAGCAAGCACTGTTCTTTCCTCCATTTCCCAAATAAATTCTAAAAAAAAACCCATCATGCTGACATCTGACATATAGTAGGAGGAAAGGGAATACTGAATAAACCAGTCAGTGATTTTCATATTCTGTCCCCTTCCAACACTGGCCTTATGTGAATTGGGCAAAATTTTATTTTATTTTATTATTATTTCTTTTACCATTAGTACTTAAGAGGTGGTCTTTTCTGAAGTCACCAGAGAATTGCTTAATACATAGAAATGTCTCAATTTTCAGGCTTCGTAAATGAATTCTTCATGATTGTTGGTGTTTTCTACCACTTTTCTCTGTTCAAATGTTACATTCGATATCAGATAACCATGAATAATTGATCCATTTCATCATTCCCTTATAATGTGGTAGTTAAGCTATTAATAAAAACAATAGCTAAACCTTAATAAGTTCTCAGGGGCAGACTCTATGCCAAGTGCTTTACATTAATTACCTGGATTATCTCACTTAATCCTCATGACAAATCTACCAGCGAGAGACCATTGAGGAAAACAGGCTGAAATGGGTTCAGCCAGTGACCCAAGGACATAGAGCTAATAAATGGCAGACACAGGATTGGAAGCTATTATTAAATGCATATTTTAAATATCCAATTTAATTCAGACCTGTGATAGTCAAGTTTTATTTCAGTAAAGTTGTTTCTGCATGTGACACTAAGCATTTTATTATATAATGGTGATCTGTAAAGAGGTACTCTGAAACTTGGACAAAATTGCCAACCATGGCAATGGATACATGAGAAATGGAACATTTAATCATATAAACTTAGAGTTTCTGTAGTATTCATCATTGTCTTCAAAATGTACCCATGGGTCTAATTTCATATGGCATCCTGCCAAACTCAACAGGAGAATAAGTCAGATTAAGTAGCTGTCCTAAATACTTACAGAAAGAGTAAACCCCAACCAAAAACATGGCAGAGCATGTCTATTGTATATATGTGCATCTTTAATAGCTGTGCCTTGTTGCAATTTTATCATCAGAACCTGTTACCTTGGTGTTTAGAATGAAAATAAGATGTAATTATTATTGTCTGTTACTGCCAGACACTGGCATGGGATGGTCCTCACAGGACAGTACTTAAAAATTCCATCCCAAGCAAGAGTCCCATAGATACCACAGTATTTCCAGTTATCTCAGTGGGTAGAATAAATTTTTCCACCCAACTTAAACCACATTAATTGTATATATAAAATTTTTATTATTAAAGTCTAATATGCTCACAGAAAAGTACACAAATCATTAAATATGTAGTTCAATGAATTTCAAAAAAGTGAACACACCTGTATCACCAACACTGAGATAGAGAAACAGAACACATTATCCTGGCTTGTGACATCATAGATTAGTTTTGCCTCTTTTCAGACTTTATATAAATGGAATCATTCAGCATGTGCTCTTTTGTGTCTGGCTTCTTTTGCTCAGTATTATGTTTGTGTGATGTATCGATGTTGTTGTGTGTAGTTGTAGACCATTCATTCCTAACCCATTCCTTGTATATGCTTGGCTGACAAACCTTGCAATGCTCCTGTGTGTCTACTGATGATTATATTCTTTTACTGAAAATTAATTGAACAGAGAGACGGGCACATTTATTCATCTCAGTAAGCTCAGTGCCTGATAGAAACATGCACTGGGCATCCTAAGAGACTGTTCTTTTCATTTTTTAACATTGGTATTTCACTTTCAAGATTAAATAGAAGTTGGTGCTTAGGAAGCTGTTTCAAATTCATCATCTTATAAAGATGCCCAAATAAACATTGTGATACTATTCTGCAGGCATGAAAGTCAAGCACAGAGAGGTTAATGACTGCCTTGGATCTACCAGCAAGAGCCCTCAGATCCTTTACATTTCCAGTGAATGAATTCTACTTATACCCTTTCTTCCAAAACTTGCAAGAATCTGTGAGGAAATGAAAGTGCAAAAATAAGATTCACTTTTATTTTCCCAAAGATAAATTAAGAAAGTGACAGAACAAATCCTTTGTTCAAAAAAAAATATCTGATGTGAAAGCATAAACAAATGAATCAGATAAAAACAGAGCTTTCTGGATTAAGGGAGATGAGAAAATGCAGATCCATCCCTCTAGCCTCCTCTCTTCAGCAATGGAAGCTCCTAGGTGGCTTCTCAGAACCTCTGATGCCCTTCTTATCGCCATCCAGGTCTGATAAATGGGTGAATGCTTGACCTATGCTTTTGGACTGGGGTCTGAGACTTCTTTTTGATCAGTGACAAAAATTGCATTCGCAGTTCTTTTTCACAGGCAATGTTCCCCTAGTTTATTTCTTTCAAGATGGTTAAAGGCTTTGACTCCTACTTAATAACATTCTCTGTGACCCAACTTCCTACCTTCACCTCATGTGACTCTTGTTTATTGCACAAAGAGGGAAATGAAAGAGCAACAGACTAATCCCCACAGCAAAATGACTTGTAGTCAAAGAAAGAATGTGACTTGAAGCAGACTGCCAGGAGGTCTTAAACATTGTTTGAAATCTTCCCCCATAGTCCCCAATCCTCAGTGGAACTCTAGGTACACAGTACCTAGGTACACAGTAGATGCATAATAATTACTACCTTGTTGAATGTGCAGTATTCATATTTGTTTATCTAGCTTTACCCTGATTTTAAACAAACTGATTGTTCAGAAGTGATTATAATCATTACTAGACTCCATTAACTCACTTTACAGGTAACAGAAATTTCTGTTTTTCTGTTAACAAAATGAGATGTTTGCAAGTGAACAGAATGGACTCTCTCTCTCTCTCTCTCTCTCTCTCTCTCTCTCTGTCTCTCTCTCTCTCTCCAGAGTCAAAATCCCTCCTTCATTCATTCAACAAGTAGTTATTGAATACTTACTATGCACAAGTCATTATTCTAGGTGCTTGGAAGTGATACATCAGTGGACAAAACTGGAAAACCCCTGCCCTCACAGAGCTTAAGTTCTAGCTGGGGACACAGACAATAAACAATAAACATAAAAAGTAAATGGATGACATAGAATGTTGGAAGGTGATAAGTATTCTCAGCAAGGAAAAGAATGTGCCTGGAACTGCTGAACAAATATGTAAGCCATTATTGGGATTTTGGCCTCTACTTTGAGTGAAATGGGAACTGTTAGAGGGTTTTGAGCATGGGAGAGGCATGATCTGCCTCACTCTGACTGCTCTGTCGAGAATAGACTGCAGGGTGAGGGTGAGGGAGGTGGAAAAAAGACAGCAACAGTAAAACCTGTCAATAAGTAACTGCAGTAATCCAGATGATGGAGGCTGGAACCAGGCGATAGCAGTGAACGGGGTGAGAGGGTCAGACTCTGAGTATGTTTTGAAGTGAGAGCCAACAAGATTCCTGGTTTACTGAGTGAAAGAAAGAGAGATGCCAAGGATGATTTCAGTTTTCTGGCCTGAGCAACTGTGAAGGCTGCAGGTAGAACAGGTTGGAAGGGAAGATCAAGAGTTTAGTTTTGGAAGTAGTGAGTTTCAGGTATCTATTAGACCTACAAGTAGAAATGTTGAAAAGGCAGCTGGATGAGTCTGGAGTTTGGCAGTGAGATCTGGCCTAGAGGATTTGGGTGTCACCAGGCTATAGGTGGTATTTAAGTTCATGGGACTGGATACAATTATGAAACAGTAAGTGTAGATTGAGGGAAGAGGACCAAGGGCTGGCCCTGGGCAAACCAGCATTAGGAGGTCAAGGAGAAGAGGAGGAACCAGCAATGGAGACTGAAAAGGAACAACTGCCAAAGTAGATGTAAAAGCAAGAAGGTGTGGTGTGCTGGACGTTTGTGTGAAGACAGTTTGTCCAGGAGAAAGTGGTGATCAACTTTGTTAAATGCTGCTAAGTCCAGAGGAATGAGGGCTGAGAAATGGTCGCTAGATGTAGCAATGTGAAGGTCTTTGGTAATCTTGGTGAGAGGAGTTTGGGTGCAGTGGTGGGGAGCCAAACCCTTCTGGGAATAGGTTTGAGGGAAATGAGAATAGAGGAACTGGAGAGAGAAAGAGTAAACAGAGTTTTGCTGCAAAAGGGAGCAAAGAATTAAAGTGATAACTGGCAGAAGAAGTAGGGCCAAGAGAGAGTTTATTTTTGTTTTGTTTTGGGAAAAAAAAATGAGAACAGCTCATTTGAGATGATATAGGGGAGAAAGGGAAGACTTGCTAGAGCAATGTCCTTGAGTAGGCAAGAGGGGACGATGTCCTCTAATGCATAAGTGGAGGGTCTAGCATTACCCAGGGCATGGAAAGTTCATTTATGCTAACAAGGCAGTATATATGTGTGCAGATGCTGGCAGGTAGGTAGATGTGTGGACGGAATTTGGAAATTCTCTTCTGATTGCTACAATTTTTGCATTGAGGTAGGAAGCAAGGTCATCAGCTGAGTGCTGGCTCTACTTTCAAAATATGTCAACAATCCAACCACTTTCTCACTTCAGCTGCTGCCACCCTCATCCGTGCTGTCAACTAGCACTCTGATTTTTACAACAGTCCCCAGACTGGTCTCCCTGCTTCTCCCCTTACCCCACTACTGATGTCCTATTGAAACATAAGTCCAATCATGTCATTCCAGTGCTCCAATTCTCCAGTGGCTTCCCATCTTATTCAGAAAGAAAGTCAATGCCGTTGCCTCCTCCCCACCTTCCTTCTGCGACCTCACCTCCTCACAACTCTGCACCAGCCACACCAACATTCTTGTCCCTTGAACCCACTAGGCATAATGCTTACTCAGGACCTTTGCACATGCTCTTTCCATTGACTGGCATGCTTTCCATGGCTCACTCACCCATCTTCCTCAGGTCATTACACAAATGTCATGCAACCTGGGTGGCTTCCCTGACCAACCTACTTAAAATCACAGCTCCTATTCCCTATCCCCCCTCCCTGCTTTTTTTTTCCTATAACACTTATGAGCATCTTACATGCAATATATTTGATTTACTTATTTAGTTTATAGCTGCCTCTCCCTGCTAGAATAAGCTCCATGCAGATAGGGATTTGTATCTTGCTGTTCATGGGGAGTTCCCTGGTGCCTAGAACAGTGCCAGGCACATATTTGTAGAATAAGTGAATGAGCTTGAGCACCATGCTGTGAGTCCAGGACGTGTTGTAGTCATTTTTTAAAAAATGAGATGGACCCCGCACCCAAAATTTGGTTTAGATGTTTTTTTTTTTTTTAATAATACAGTATTGCTGGGTTTTATTGCGGTTAGGGGGTAGGGGTTAGCTGGTAGGTTTGAACCTCCAGCTAGTGCCAAAGGGAGGGGGCATCCAGGCTTTCTTATCAGCTTGCCCAGCTGTGGGGCATAAGGAGAAAGGGGAATGGTGGGCTTGAAAGCTGTCAGCAGCCAAACATCAACAATGGAGCCAGACTCTTTATTTTAGTAACCATAGCAAGCAGGATTCTTGGGGAGTTTTATATTCTCAGATTTCTCTGGCTCTACCTGAGACCTAGAACATCAGATCCTTGAAGGAACTTAGGGCTCTTGGCAAATTGCTGTATTTTCCAGATGAAGACTGAGATCAGTTCCACGATGTTGTAAGTTGACTCAGTGGCTGGTTCCCATATGGCGAGGCTTGGGGTTAAAAGGACTTAACAACTATTTCGTACAATTTTGTAGCCTCTTCGACTCTCAGAATCCCTTCCTATAAGATGCTGCTGATAATATTTACCATGAGCTTTGTCAGAGTGAGAGATTCGGTGGAAGGATGTTTATAAAGTGCCAGCCTGTGGTTGTGCTCTGTGGATAGTCATAGCTAGACTATTGCCTTTGGCTAAAAAAACATTTAGTCTGGGCATATTTAAGAAAACGTTTTATTTTATTTTATTTTATTTTTTTCTTTCTTTCTTTATTTTTTATTTTTAAAGATTTATTTATTTATCCCCCCCTTGCTGCTTGTGTTTTGCTGTGTCCATTCGCTGTGTGTTTTTTCTGTGTCTGCTTATCTCGCCCTTGCTGTAAGGTCTTGCTGCATCAGCCCACCGCGCCGCGCGGGCCGGCGTGCCCCCACAAGGAGGCCCCGGGAACCGAACCCGGGGCCTCACACATGGTAAACGGGAGCTCTATCGATTGAGCCACACCCGCTTCCCTAGAAAACGTTTTAAAATATAATCTAGGTAGAATATAATTATTTCGTTTTACACAGTAACAGAAATGAGGACTATTGTTTTTCTTATCGAGTTTGGGTTTTTTTTTTCACTTTTTATTCTGAAAGTTTTCAAGCCAACCGAAAAGTAAAATAATTAGCTTGATGAGCAAGTACCCCAATACCCCTTCTATGGATCTAACAATTGTTAATATGTTGCCTTGTTTGACTGATTTATTTATTTATTTATTTTTGCTGAAAATTTTTTAAGTAAATTAAAATGGAAACTATAATGACATTTGCTCCCTAAATATATAAGTATGCCTCTTTAAAAAAAAAAGGATGTTTTCCCATATAGCTACAATATCATTATAATACCTAACAAAAATAATAATTTCTTCATATCATTTATTAAGTCCATATTCAAACTGCATTATTCAAATTGAGTTAAGGCCTTGGTGAGGTGTTTCAGGAGGCCTTGGGTCAAATTCCCCTTAAGGTTCACAGCTTCTCGCCCCACAATTCACCATACAATTAATGATTTCCTTCTTTCTCATGGGAAACAGATGGGATTAGCAAACTGTGACTATGGTACATTTCCCAAATGATAAATCGGGCATATTAAAATAAGGAAGAAAACAGTAATGTTTGCCAAATTCCTCACACATGTCTCTGTCTTGTAATTGTGCTTATTTGAGTTTTCGTTATGTATCAGAGAAAGCCTGCCAATTGAACTTGCCTCAAATGAGATGGTAAAATTCTAGTTGGATGTCTCCATTGCCCAGAACTTTGCTCCCGGGTATGTGACAAAAGGGCTCTGCTTGTGCCCACAGAGCTTAGCTATGGCTTGGGGCAGATGCCTCGGTGTGTCAGCTTCCTCAGACCAAATGGAACGAGATGTGAGGGCAGGGCAGGGCCCATTGTTGTCTGCTCAGGTATCTGCAATAATCTCTCATTCCCCTGCAGGGTGGAAAAACGATGCTTAGTCTTTGTCGGAGGTTAAAGAAAACAGTAGAATAACCCGTTTGACTTTGCTGACTCCTAGTGATCCAAAACTTCCATCTCAAGGCTTATTTTATTTTCAAACTTTAAAAATTAAGGTATAATTTACATATAGCAAAATTCACGGATCTGAAGTAGACAGTTCGGTCCATGTTGACAAACGTACATATTCTGGAACCCACAACCCCCATCAAGATATAAACATTTCCATTACTCCAGAAAGTTTCCTAATGCCCCTTCTGACTCAATCCCCCTCTCCTGAAGAAAGCATTGTTTGAGTTTCTGCCACTCTAGGTTAGTTTTGCCTAACCTTCGTATTCTTCATACACCAGAACTTCATCTAATTGGGATCATGCAGTTTGAACTCTTTTGTGTCTGGCTTCTTGCATTCAGCGTAATATCTAGAAGATTTATCCACGTTGTTATGTGTATTTGTTCATGTCTTCTTTTTTTATTTTTTTAATTTTATTTTTTTTAAAAGATACTTAGATTATACAAATGTCACATAAAAAATATAGGGGATTCCCACAAGCCCTGCTCCCTACACCTCCCACACTTCCTACATTAACAGCATCCTTCATTAGTGAGGTACATTCATTGCAATTGATTAACACATTTTGGAACATTGACACTAAGCGATGATTAAAGTTTACATTGTAGTTTACTCTCTCTCCAGCACAATTGTATAGGTTATGGCAAGATTTGTAATGGCCTGTATCTGTCATTGCAATGTCATTCAGGACAATTCCCAAGTCCCAAAAATGCCCCCATATTACACCTGTTTTGCCCTCTCCCTCCCCTCAGAACCTCCAGTGGCTACTTCCTCCACATCATTGATATAATTTCTTCCATTGCTAGAATCACAATAAGTCTATAATAGAATACCAGTAAGTCTACTCTAGTCCATAGCTCATTCCCCAATCCTGAGGATTCTGGGATGGTGATGCCCACTCCACCTCTAACTGAGAGGGAGTTTAGATCCCATGGGCCCTATGGATGGGACTCTCTTCGTTCATGCCTTCTTATTGCTGAGCTTTTACTGCTGGATTCTATTGTGATCCATGGTCTACTACATTAACACTATAGTTTATTTTTGCATTCTCCTGGGTGTATATCATTATATATTTTAAAGAATCAAAGCCAGCCATGGGCCCCAATATGGAACAATGTTCCATTATTGCCAGGTTCTGAACAGGAGGATGGAGAAATGGGCATGTATCAGCAGGAGAGATGAATGCTTGTGCACAAAATCTCATCTACTTCGCTCAATTCCTCATTTTGCCTTGCCTGGGAATTTCCTATCAAAGAAGTTGGAGAACACTCAGGATTTTGGTTTTCCCATTGAGATGGTATCAATTCCTCATAATTTTGTTCCCCATTTTAGTTCTTTTATTTATTTATTTTCAAAATACTTCATTTATCTTTTTCTTCTATTGTAGGCTTTGCACTTCTGGGAGGACACCCTTGTTTTCTTACCACCCAAGATATTCATTTGGGTGTGAATGAAAGTCTCACTGACACGGCCCGGTTTGTAAATCTTTTCTTCTCACCAAAGCTTATTTCAGAATCTGGTGGATAAGTTTCAAAACGAAAGCACACAACTCTTTTTATTTTATTTTATTTTAAACTTTATTTCAACTTCAAAAAATAAAATAGCAGACAAAAGGCAGCTTAACAAATTATGGAAACATTACCTTAACAAATCCTGTCCAGGCACATTTACCTTATTTAATCCTAAAAACAAACTCAATTGTTCCTCCAGTGTTCCAAAAGATGAGTAAATGAGCACAGATTGGTTCAGTGACATGACCAAGGTCTCCTTGTTAATGAAG